>JAHKKF010533921.1:0-14297 GCA_019740295.1 Labeo calbasu
CACACACACACACACACACACATACAAATATATCATTATAACCCTGTATATAATTTTGAATATTTTTATATATAATTGCAAAAATGATTTAATAAATATTAATCTTATCAGTTATAATTTAAAAAATAAATGTAAATCTTGAAAATAAACATTTTGAATATATAAATGTAATTATATAATATGCATATATTCTTTCAATATGCCTGAGCACAGATTATACTTTTAATATGTATAATCTATGCTCAGGCATATTGAACATTCATTCATTCATTCAGTCATTGTGAAATTTATTATTTTAATTTTAATGTGATTTTTGATTTATTTTATTTATTGGTTTAATATTTGGTCATATTTGGTCAATATATAATTAAACTGGGCTAGCTATAAAACATCACTTTATTTATTTTTTATTGATTGATTTAGATGACTTGGGTATATTTAATGGTTTACAGTACAACATTTATGAAATAAAAATTTACAATACCCTTTAAAAGTTTGGGCCTCCACAAGATTTTATATTTATATATTTATATAGCTTTGCCATCACAGGAATAAATTAAATTTAAAATATATTAATAATTTGTAATAATATTACTGGTTTTACTGTATTTTTGATCAAATAAATGAAGTCTTTGTGAGCATAACAATAAAATAATCTTACTGACCCCAAACTTTTGAATGTTAATTTTTGTTAAATGTGTAGCATCATTAATTGCAATCTTGTTGTCAATGTTACTGTTTTATTGTGTTTTATTTACCAAAAATGTATCCTAACTCAAATGTTTTATGTTGTACATAGTTACTCAAAATATAATATCCTTCTTGTGTAAACTTTCCCTGTGTGTGTGTGTGTGTATATATATATATATATATATATATATATATGCACACACCTGGACGCACACACCAGGAGACTGATGGAAAATAACAAGAAAAAGACAAACCATTTTTCTGAAAGTAATAAATGTTGCTGCGCTCAGTATTACTTTCACATTCACCTGTCTGTGCTGATCTCCCAAGAGAAAAATAAACACAGACCCATAACAGATGTTACATATAATTCTGTTGACACAAGCGCCATCAAAATGATTACATTTAGTCAGAAATAGATGTGAATTAAAAAAATATATACATGGTGAAGAAAACATTCATCTGGATGCATTTCTAACTCCATCTGAAAAACAGAACGCTCAAAAGTATCGCAGAGTTTCTACTTTTCATTAGGATGACGAATCACTTTCCAAATCGTTTATGTCAGTCAGAGACCAATCTCCCTAATGATGCTTTGGCACGCAATCTGATTGGATTTTTTACATTAAGTTAAGACTACTGTACCTGTACGGCACAAATGACAAGGGAATGGGCTGTGGAGAGTAGCCGGCTAGAACATTAATTTCTGAGAGGGACCCATCTGCTTGCAGAAAGGGATGGCCAAGTAATTAGGATCGAGAGCTGCTACAGCTCAACACCTGTCAGAGATACGTTGTGGCTCTGTGTGTGTGAGAGAGAGAGAGAGATCGGCACAGAAACATCATTATGCCAGAGGTGAATTTAAGAGGGTGAATGTGCATCACGGTGACAGTCTCCGCTGCCGCCAGCTTGCTCAGACATCCACCTAAAGTTAGTTAACAATTAGTGAAGTGCAACACTCGGTCAGCCTTCACACAAACATCTTAATATGGCGTTTCTAAAAGCAATTGTGCACCATGAAATCAAAACTGGAGTTTTGTGGCTTTCAGCGTATGCGTGTTAGAGGCCATCTATATGCGAGAGACTACTAAAACTTCACAAAACAAACTTGTAAGAGATGCAAAGGCCCCAAAGAGTATTTGAACAGGTTAGCCACGCTTAAAATGACAGTTCAACCCCCCAAAAAACTTGACGTTCTGTCATATTTATTCACCCTCATGTCGTTTCAAACCCGTAAGACCTTTGGATCTTTGGAACAGAAATTAAGATATTTGTGATGAAATCCGAGAGCTTTCTGACCCTGCATAGACAGCAACACAACTGACACGTTCAAGGCCCAGAAAGGTAGTAAGGACATTGTTAAAATAGTCATTGTGACATCAGTACCCTTACCAAAAAGTATCTTTATGTAGATACAAATATCAGTGTACTAGTAGTATACTTGTAAGTGTACTATTTCAATACTTTCTAGTATATAAAAGTATACTTTTAAGTATACTTTAAGTATAACAGTAGTAAACAACTAGTTTACAATGTTTTTAGCTTGTACTGCAACTATACTAAAAGTGAACTTATAGGTATACTGATAGTTTACTAATTAAATACTTGTAGTAGCATTTTAGTACACTTTGAAGTATAGTCTCAGTAAACTACTAGTTTAGTAGTTTTATTCTGCAAGTATACTCGTAAGTTAACTTTACATTACACCTTAAGATTACTACTGCGTCCCTTTTTAGGTATTAATTTGTATATATTTTGTTATATGAATATCTGAACATACAAAACATCAAAAGAAAGAACATGGCATCTGCTTGTGAATATTTTATTCTAGGTTCATGCATTTTTTTTGCTTACTTACTTGAATATGGGTGAGTTTCATAAATAAAAAATAAAGAAATAAACAAAATTTTGATCAAAAAGCTGAAAACAAAACTATGAATTGGATTTAGAATGATACAATCAAAACGCAGATTGAGATGATCAATACACTCCACAGCTTACCTCTTCATTGGTCGACATTTTATTCCATAACGTTACACAGTTCTGATGCTGTTTTATGTTTGATGAGCCTGTTAGATTATAAAGGGAAGCATTTGTTGTTTAAGTTTCTTCTTCACTTGTGTTTTTTTGTAAATTCTGTACAGAAGATGTGTACTAGTGCCCCCTACCGTATAACAATGAAAACACAGATTCTAGGACCACAAGTATACAAATATATTTAGACTTTTTTAAAGTATAAGTCAGATATACTTAAATGTCTTTTTACGTATATTTCTTAGAAGTACATAATACGTAGACTAAAAGTATAGTTTCCTATTTGTAGTTTAAAAGAAGTATACTAATAGCACACTTGGATAAACTTTTTCGTAAGGGTGGTTCAACCTTGAAGCTATGAGAATACTTTTTGTGTTCAAAGAAAACAAAAATAATCACTTTATTTTAACAATTTCTAGAAACAAATTCCAAAATCCATCTCAAATTCTTCACTAGTGACTATCCTAAGCTGTGAAAGCCACCAGAGAAGGGAAAACGTAAGACTATTTTACACTTATTTCCTACAAAAAAAAGCATTTAGTCCAAATACTTGACTACTTTTGAATGGCTGTCAGTAAAGAAAGGCACTTCTTGTGTCCAGATGGTGTAGATACAGTGTCTACCAGCATGAGCAAACTGGGTAATGACGCAAACTAGGCTTTTGGCTATTAAAAGACAAAAACAAAGACATGTTCCAATATCCTGTTTCTATTGGAAATATATCAACACGCAACAGAAAATTAGTTTGAACCATTTCAACGCTTGATTTTACTATTTACTATGTACTGTCCATCAATCAAATCTGGAATGCAATTATGTTTTCAGATAAAAAAAAAAAAGTAAGCTCTTCACACAAATTACCCCAAAATACTGAATCAATGTCCTGCAGTACACTTGGTGCAAGACCTAACAATATTTTCCTACTTGTACAAGATGGAAAGAGTAACATGCAAGTCACACCAAAAAGAAACATGAATATTTCAAAACAGTTGTTGATGCTTTCTGTGGAATATAACACTGTGTGACAAATCTTCCAGATCATCAGCAAAGCTCTCCTTGTCACGGTGGCTTTCTTTCAAGGTTTCCGTAAAGAGGTTTCTTAGAAGGTGCTTTTCCAATAAGTCCAGTGGTCAGGATCACATGACCGTAAATAGTATTGTGGACTAAACTGATGTTCCTGGAATTTAGCTTGTGATGTAGACATCAGAAATGCTATGAAATCATTTGTCATGATGCTCTAATGCTTGTCACAAGACAACAATGTCTACAGATTGTAAAAAACGTAATGGCGCATTGAAATTAGTGTGATGTTTTATACCATCAGCAATATCACTGTAAATATGCTGTGAATATTAACTATATCGCCCAGCTCTAGATAAAAATGAGTGGCGAGTCCAATAAAGTGTCCAGTGGGAGTGCTCAGACAAATTACCAGCACATTTTGCTTTTGGACGCAGCCTGTTTGTCAGCACACAAGTGTAGGCAGGCACTAAAGAAAAGATTTCATTCCTGAGTCTTGCTGAGCACAATTGTCTCTCTCAAACCAGCTTTAGTTTACTATTGCTTAGAATCCATCACAGTTGTTGAGCCATTTAGTGATACGGGGCAAGGTCAATGCAATCATAGAACCAATTCATGACAACAATGATAGCCGAAATTGCATCAAACGATAACCAAGCAACGCTGTGATAAAGAAACAAGCACTTGTACACCTTTGTGTGAAGATAAAAAGCCAAAATATTATTTTGTAGACTGTTATGTAAGAAAAAAAGCAATGCTCATGAGTAGAGTTTAGTGGTGGTGTGTCGTTCAGTAACAAACAAAGAAGTGTTTAAAAATGAGATTACCCAAATGATTCACATTTCTATAAATATATGAGGTTGTTTTTTCATTGGAACAGATTTGAAGAAAGTTAACATTACATCACTTGGATTCTCTGCAGTGAATGGATGCCATCAGAATGAGAGTCCAAACAGCTGATAAAACATTTAAGTAAACCACATAATTCCACTTTTCATCTGAAGGATGTGTTATTATGGACAAATTTTGTTTTTAAAGGGATAGTTCACCCAAAAAAGAAAATGACCCCATGATTTACTCACCCTCAAGCCATCTTAGCTGTATATGACTTTCTTCTTTCAGACAAATACAATCTGAGTTATATATGTATATAAACAGTCCTTGCTCTTCCAAGCTTTATAATGGCAGTGAATGGCTGTTGAGATTTTGAAGTCCAATAAAGTGCATCCATCCCTCATAAAAAGTGCTCCATATGGTTTTGGGGGGTTAATAAAGGCGTTCTAAAGTGAATCAATGCGTTTGTGTAAGAAAAAGCACAGAGGAACAAGCAAAACAAAACACCGGTCACGAATTAAAAGTACAAAACGAGGATTTGTAAAGAAAAATGTTGCTGGAATGCCACTCTCCTGTGAACGTGCGTACGACAGTTAGCGGAAGCTAGAAATGATGGTTTATAAAGTTTTAAATATGGATATTTTTAACACAAATGCATCAATTCACTTCAGAAGGCCTTTATTTACCCCCCGAAGCCGTGTGGTACACTTTTCATGATGGATGGATGCACTTTATTGGAGTTCAAAATCTCAACAGCCGTTCACTGCCATTATAAAGCTTGGAGTAGCCAGGACATTTTTTTAAACTCTGATTATATTCGTCTGAAAGAAGGAAGTCATATACACCTAGGATGGCTTATCGATGAGTAAATCATAGAGTAATTTTAATTTTTGGGTGAACTATTCTTTTATGTATGTGATTATATTATTGTGATGTTGTAATCAGCTGTTTGAACTCTCTTTCTGGCGGCACCCATTCACTGCAGACGATCAAGACTTGCATTCAGATTTTATGATGATGCTCTGTTGTGGAATTCTAACTTTCTTTTTTCATGTTTTCCTTTTAAGTCTGAGCCACATGCCCTTATTTTCGCTACTGAAAGATCAATCAAATTTGCAAAAATGAAAGTCACTCGCACAGCTGATCACGCCAAACTAACCTCGCATGCCTGGCAGGGCACACAGAAAATTGTCTGGAATGTTACTGTTAAATTTCCTCCATGATGAATGCATATATCGGCTCTCTATCGTGTTTTCTGGAACACACAGTCTCATATTCAGCACTAAGCAGATAGCGGTGTGGAATCATTTACAGTGCATTTCTATGCTCAGAGACATCTATCTTTTTAATGGGCTTCTTATCAAACGCCAGCGAGCCAACCGTGCAGCCCAGGCATGAAAGCCTAATTGAATCATAGAATGCTAGGGCATTGCAAAACCTATCTGATGACACTGTCAACCTGGCATATAAATTAAGCAGGGCTCTAAGAGAAAATAGTGCTCTGCACACCCAGCCTGCAGTAATAAAGCAAATCTTTAGCATTAATGCTTTATTTAAAAGTGCATTAACACAGATAGGTTATTAATTTCAAGCATTTTATGAGTATAATAGCACAGACGACCATGAAAGGCACCTTGATCGTGTGGTAAAAGAATATACCGCTGGGCTCAGTGTGGGCCTACGGGGGATTTGCTGGGATATGAGAAACTCTTTCTCTCTAAAAAGTCACTCTGACCTAGACCTCAGTATCTGAAAATCTTAACACCAAAGGTATGACGGATACAAACTCCTTCTTGTGTATTGAGTGTACAGCAAAAAATTATTTGTAGTCTTTCTATTTTAAAATGTCTACTTTGTTCAATTCAGTGTTCATTGTTCATTCACAATGTGATGATATACAGGCATGGCTACGTGTGTGATCTTGTGTTTATACAACAGTTCCACGACACAAGTTAGTAAATTAAAAAAGAGACAATAGCCACGTGTCTTTAAAAACCCCCTTTTGTGCAGAACTACTTCCGTCCGCCACATATTCAAATCTCAGTTTGACAGTTTGACAGTGGAGCGAGTTTAATAGCTCGAAAACGTCACTTTAAAACTAGTAACGAAGGAACACTGAGTTGCTTCATTAAAAGTTTATGTTTTACTGTTTTAAAAGCTAACTGTATTATGTAATTATGACAGAAAAAGACGGACTGAGCGAGTGTGATTACCGCATTCATTCTTCAGCTCAATCTCAACACAATAAAACATTAGTTTGAATGTCTGCGGAGGAAAGCGATATCTCTGTCGTACTATCCTTTCATCTGCTAAGGGTTATTTCCGATGACAGTGCAGCTCAGTGCATTTGTTGGCTATGTTTTACAATGTGTTGTTAAAAGCAAAAATAATTTCCTTGTTTACAACCCTGTTTCAGTCTCTTTTAATATAAAAGGCTTTACTGTGGACTCACTCATAAAAACAGTCTCTTGTCTGCATCTAATGGTGGAATAATTAATCTAAAACTAGAGGGCACTCCACCCCAGACTCTTGCCATGCTACCCCGAACTGCATTTCCCCTAACCCTTTTGTCCAGGAACCAATTATGGACTCCTCCCATTTCCTCTCAGGAGGATTATTTAGCAATGTTGCCAATATTAGCCAATGGAATGCTACCCAGGGAACCCAAAAATGCCACTGGGATACTTTTGGGCTAGTTTTGAGTAGAAATTGGGCAGGTTTTGTTGTAAAAATCTGGCAACCCTGCTAGGTTGCACACACTCACAGACTCATTGCGTAGTATTGTTTTGCACTGCGGACCTTTCCGAGCGTTTCATTGTTTTCCCAATTTTGTCTTGCTTTCTTTGTTTTGCCCTGCCTGTGTTTTTGACTGTTTTGCTGCCTGCCCTGACCTTTGCCTGTTTGTTGGATTACTCTTTTGGATTGTCTTGGATATCACTGTTTGCTGGTATTTTTTACTACACTCTTTATAATAAAGCCTGCATGTGGATCTCCAACTCGGCTGTCACTCTCACCCATAACAAAATGTAACACAATGAGATTTTGCCCTCATTCAAAACTATCTGTTCTGGAATAGAGACTGCCCATTAGATTTACCCCCCAAAAAATATATATATCTCATGTTTAACCACTATAGGGACATCAGAGCCAGCAGCAAATTCCAGAAGATCTGGCCGAGGTAAGGCTGCTCTCGGCAGGTTCATGAGCACTGAACGGCCGCTGACGCCCTGAAGACCACACCTCCGAAAACAGCTTTCAAATAACATTATTTTTTATTAACAAACTGCATATTTGAAGTCTAAACAGGTACATTCTTACTTAAAATAAACTCTTAAAACTACATTCTGTGACAAAAACAGTATTATTTCTAAAATTATAGTGGATTTGGGTGTCCACCGTGACACTCGCTGTGAGAAATGCTGCAAGCGGAGGGACACAAATGGTGAAACGGTTGGAGTGCTGTTATCACTAGAATATTGCACCACTGGGAAAGGCTCTTAGCCAATCAGATTCGAGAACCAAAAGAACTGTTATATAAATATATATAATAAGTCAGTAATGTATTAACACAACAGTATTGGATTAGTATTAACCCTACTGGCAAATGATTTAAGTATTTAAGTTTGATTGGACTTTTGACATCAACAACAAAAGACATGAACATATCTAACTATGCACAGTTATAAGGTCAATTTGTGTTTTATTATCTGCATTTAACATCTTTTTCTCCTGCTGAACAAACCTGTTTCTCACCAGTGGAGAAGCACTGTTAGGAGAAATAAAGAAGAAAAGTGTTTCTGTTGATTCAGCTGTCTGCATTTTGAAAAAAAGTGCACAACAAATTGGCACAGTCTCGCTGACTTGCTTAAAATGCTTATCTTTCCTAAAAGATTTCCTTGATGGAACGCTGACTGCCTTATATTTGAAGTCATTCATTAAGTTTAGTGAGAAATATTCCAAGCAACCAATCCATTTTAAATGAAATTCCTCCAGTTAATTTCGTACACTGCTTCAAACTCTATTTAACTGCTGATTTGAAAGCGGTTCAGCACAAACAAATGAAGCGCTATAATCGAGGTCTGCTTCTCTTCAAAGAAAACCACAAGTCTAAAGGGAACTTTCATCACCTCTAAGCAAGCGGTTGTTCGGAAGATATCACAAACAAAGCATTTAATTATGAGTTAACAATGCAAAATGATGGAAAGACTTATGCGCGGTATGAAAAGTTAAACTTTCCCACAAAGAATGCATTGTTGTCTCTAATTTCACAGGGGTGCAAATGAGCAAGGAGTGTGTCTGTATATGTACTCTCACTTTCAACTCTTATTCTGACAGCACCCATTCACTGCAGAGGATCCATTGGTGAGCAAGTGATGTAATGCTAAATTTTTACAAATCTTCTCTGAGGCAGAAACAAACTCATCTCTTGGATGGCCCAAGGGTAAGTAAATTTTCAGCAGATTTTCATTTTTGGTTGAACTATTCCTCTAGGCAATATTTAGCTGTGTTTTCAACTTACAGAGTGGACCACATTCACAAAACACAAGCAAACATTTCTCACTAAATTGTTCGTTAAAACCATTCTCACACAAACAGTTGCATTCAATGTAATGCGTAACCATTTACGTAAGATTGAGATTATTCATTCTGTTTATGTTTAATAAATGAAGCCCAACATTAACGTTCTCACATACCATTAAAATTGGAGCTGATTTACAACATGAGAGTCACATACTTAAAATACATCAGCACACGCTGTTATACTTAAGTATGTACCACCAGCCAGAGAATGAGGCTATCAAACTGTCCGAACAATTCACTGAGGTGGACATAAAAATTACTTCATATTGATATAGGAGCATGTTGATGCTGTGTTGTCCAGCGGTTTGGACTCATTTACACTACAAATTGAATAGAGACTGGATGATAAATGCTAATAGCTGATATGAGGTGGAAGGTATCTGTAAGTGCAATAAATAAAAAAGAAAAATAAGCCTACGTTATGGGTAGGTTCACAAGTAAAGTAGGGACAGTTAGTCAAATCTCACTGTTTAGAACTTAAAAGTCTGTCCATTTTTTTTCTCTCAGACTGCCAAGCAATTTAAGAGGGTAAAGTTCATCAATTAAATGGATGTGTTCTGAGTACAATGAATTCAGTTAATGCTTTATATATGAGGTTTAATGGGTTCTTAGCTTAGCAGACTTATTAGGAACAATAGGGGATGATAGACCATATAAGCCCCTTTAACAAAGTTATATATTTTTTGCATAATACTTACAGACAGAACATTAAATGGTTTAAGAAGCTTCTAATACCTTTTATTTAATTATTGATTGTTCTACGGCATTTACATTTGTAACAATCACAGTATAAACACTCATGAAATGTATCTTTTTAAATACAAATGACTGCTTAAATTAAGTAGGCTGCATTGTCAGGTTGCATTTTATTTGATAATCTCACATTTTAAAAGTATTATCAATAATCCTGCTAGTTTCATTAGCAGATTCTAGAAAAAAATGGCTTATTAAGTTTTGATGCAACTTCTACCATTATATACAGACAACATTAACACATGATACAGTAGCCTGTGACTGCAATGTTATACTATAATGTTACAATATTTTACTTGTATATAGGTTTATATATTAAGTTAATATTAAGCAAGTGACAAAACATTTAAACAAAGTGTATAGCCTACTAGCCTACGGCGGCTATCACAAACATTTTAAATGAAAAATTACCATTGACAGAAACAGCCAACTCTAGTAAATCTTACAAGAAATCTTGTGGGTCATATAAAGAACTTAAACTTTAAAGAACATTTCCTACCTCCACAAATGCTATACATATGGAAGCCTGTTTCTGCCACTGAATTTTCTCAGAATTGTTTGATACAAACTCACAATTCTGACTTTATTTCACAATTGTGACTTTTTAAAATCCTTTTTTCTTTAGAATAGCAATTCCAAGAAATAAACATGCAATTCTTAACATATCAGTCTTTTTTTTCCCCTCTCAGAACTGGACGTGATATAAACTTGCAAACTCGGAAAAAAAAAAAAAAAAAAAAAAAAAAGTCAGAATTTAACTTTTTAGAATTCTGATTTTTTTCTCAGAATTGCGTAATATAAAATCACAATTGCGAGAAATAGAGATAAAAACTTGCAATTATGACTTTTTTCTTGCAAATCCGAGTTTATATCTCACAATTCATATATATATTTTTTTTGCATTTGCAAGTTTGTATCTTGGTTTTTTTTTATTTTTAAAGTTTATATCACATCCAATTCTGGGGGGGGGGAACAACAATAACTGATATGTTTTTAGAATTGCAAGTTTATTTTTTGCAGTTGTATATTATAAAGAAAAAAAATAGTAAAAAAAAAAAGTCATATAGTCAGTTTATATCTATATAGAGATAAAACTCGCAATTATTACTTTTTTCTTGCAAATCCGAAATTATATTCAGATTTTTGTATCTTTTTTTTTTTTTAATTTTTAAAGTTTATATCACATCCAATTTTGAGGGGGAAAAAAACAACAATAACTGATATGTTCTCAGAATTGCAAGTTTATTTTTTGCAGTTGCATATTATAAAGAAAAAAATAGTAAAAAAAAATATTTCACAATTCTATGGTTTGCCGCCCCCCACGTCATGCATTTAAAACCCTTTAATGCACAACAAGCCATTGATTATCCCACTTATTCCATGGTCATTTGCCAAGTTAAAACTAGTATTGCTCTTTGCAGCGCAATATTTGACAGAATGTTTAAAAATGACCGTTATTTTCGTCAGTTAAGGCTCCAAAAAATTACCACTTCCTTGCTGAGGAATATAATGTAACAAGTTTATGTATGTAAGCAGCGCAATGCAAACTCTGACCTCTGTCTCTCTCGCTCTATGTGTGTGTGTGTGTGTGTGTCAATCAAACTGTTTTTTAAAATGATTGAAAAGATGTGAAAAACCTACTTTTTCAAACTAGTCCTAGGTTTTTCGCTAAGTCTGGAAAAAAAAACACTGCAGTGCAATTCTCTGGATTCTCTAGGTCAATAATTATCAAAAACATGTTGAAATTTACCCTTTGGGAAGCTATAACGAAAATTTAAAACTTAACGAAATTCGCTGAGCACGTACGACAGAGCCGCAGCCCTGCAGAGTTCAGCTCCAAGCCTAATTAAAACTCACCTGCCTGTAGCTTCCTAGCAATCGTGCAGACCTTGAGTAGTTTGTTCAGATGTGTTTGATTAGGGTTGAAGCAAAACTGCGGCTTTCCAGGAACGACGTTCGCCACCCCTGACCTAAAGCGTTTGAACCCTGGTAATCGCTGCTTGCAGCTACATTTTTATTTATTTTTTTAAACCAAGTTCAGGAAAATTACAGGAAGTTACAGTTTTTTACTTGAGTAAAAAAACTTGGGGTCAGTGACTTGGAGATGAGCCGTCAATTAGTGTGTCTGTGTCAGATTGCTGTGATTCCCACTGACGTTCACAGGAAGGCCTCTTTTCTCGCCCATCAACCCTGCTGACAGGGCGGCCCCCTCTCTTTGCTCATTCATCTTCATTAGCTGTCTATTTCCTCCATCTCTTGTCAAAAATACTTAATGTTTCTGTTGCGTGGGCCGAGACGAGCCCTGATTAGTTAGTGCTAATACTGACACGTTTTAGCGTTCCTCCCCGATCCGGCTCCGTTAAAAGTCCCCGTAGTCCTTTTAGCAAAGAAACAATACAGCTGCCATCTGTTTCCTGCTATACTTCCTACTGTTTTACGTGGCCCACCACCTCCTGCCTAACTAGTTAAACAGCGGGGAAAGCAGCAAGAGTGAAGGCAAATACAACACAAATACAAATATGTTTACTTTAAATGAGTGTCAGCGCCAAATTACCACTGAGCCGTGGCCTCTAAACAGCAATGGTAAAGTAATACCTACAGAGATGGAAAATTGCAGAGATATATAAAACCAAGGGTAAAGTCTTTATTGAAAACTTTAAGGCTATCAAATTATGAATTGACCATGTAATAATTCTAAAAATCCCTGTAAAACTACTGTTCCCTTCATTTCAGCAGACTTTTTTTTAGTCTATTTGATATCAAAATAATGGCTTTGAGGATAATAAGTAGGGTTGTCAGAAGGTACCGGGTTCGGTACTTTCGGTACTGAAATTTTAAAATAGCGCTCGGTGAGGAGCGTGAAGCGCTTATCATTGTAGCCAATCACAGTCATGTCTGTTGAGCGCGTGAACACTATGGCCAATCAGCCATGTTTAAAAATCTGCTCAACAGCGCTCAAATGTGAGCGGGAAATGGACGCTTTTTTTAAAATTTCAGTACCAAAAGTACCGAACCCGGTACCTTTTGACAACCCTAATAATAAGTAGTCTAAAGACTTCAGTCAAAGCTGCATTGCAGTATATTAGATCCTAGAATAATATTCTTATTTCATAGTTTCAATCTATTTTCATAGTTTGCAAATCTTCATTAGAAACTTTTCAAACAGTCCTTCTTCAAACATTTGGTTAACTGACACATATAGGAAAATAATGTAAAAGAAAAAAAATCATATTAAATAAAAAGACATAAATATTAAATAAAAAGTCAATAAATAGTCAGAGTCGGATGTTTGATTCCCAGCCATAACTGAACTACAGTATGCTTTATGAAAAACACACAGCCACCCACAACCACTGGATGCAGTAGATTTGGTATATTCAGTGAGAGGATTTGTCACAAAGCAATGTGCAGCTCACGGACTGTACTGCTTTTAATGTTTATTCAGCACCAACCGTGGTGTTCTATTATGATATGTAACTTTTTATGTGTCTTACCTGCCTCTTCCACTTCTTCCCCATCTTCTTCCTCTTCTGCATTTTGTGTTGGAGGTTCTGCAGACCCAACTTCTTCCATTAAAATCCTCTCTGTCTCTGCAGTCTGCCACAGGACACCAGAATACATTATCTTCATCAACACAAGTAACTGAATTGACATTATCATACTACTAAATTAGCCATTGTGCATTTGCCTCATTTGTGAATGCAATTACATTTTTTAGACTTTGGATATAAGACCAGAATCAAACATGTACACTCTAAAACTATTGGGTTAAAAACAACCATTCTAGGTTATTTGGATGAGTAAATATTGGACAGAACACATGCTGGGATATTTTGACCCAGCTCTTTGGGTTTTATACATTAACCTATTTGCTGGGTTGTTTTTGACATAGTACTGGATTAGTTAACCTATCAAAGGTTTTTAATTAGAAATTATTACAAATTACAAATTAAACAGTGTTACAGTGACCCAGCACTGGGTAGGTATGTGAGGAGGGAGCAAAGGGTGGTTTGGTACCATTTGTTTTGACAGTAAAAATGAACCAGCAACTGAGTTACAGAACAACTACCCAGCAGCTGGGGGAAAATATTAAAAATAACTCAATAAAAGGACTTAACGAGCTGAACCCAGCATCTGGATTAAAAACAATAACCCAGCATTTTTAGAGTGCAATAAAAACTACCCAGCAGCTGGGTAAAAATATCAAAAATAACCCAACAAAAGGACTTAACAAGCTGAACCCAGCATTTGGTTTAAAACAACAACCCAGCATTTTTTTGAGTGCAAAACAACTACCCAGCAGCTGGGTAAAAATATTAAAAGTAACCCAAAAAATGACCCAACAGGCTGAAACCAGCATCTGGGTTAAAAACAATAACCCAGCA
>JAHKKF010533922.1:0-11034 GCA_019740295.1 Labeo calbasu
TTTACTTTTTTTATTTTATTGTAGTTAACTAAAACCATTAAAAAATGTTTTTATCACCTGAAATAAAATAAACTCTTACATAAAATACAATCAAATAGAAAAAAGCCTAAATTAATTTTATTCAGCTAACGTTTATTTAATTTTAAGTAACAAAAAAAAAATGCTTTAATGCTTTTAGCTTTAAATAAAACTGAAATTAAATAAGGCCAATCCAACATTTTTTTGCATTTTTGTTTAGTTTAACTTGAAGTACTTCAATAACAAACTATATACATTTTTTAAAGAAAAACTATATAGACATATTTAACAAATACAACAAAAAAGAATGAATACAAATTACAATAACACTAGATCCCTATGTAATTAAAGTGAAAACAGAAAAAATATATATACTAATAAAAACTATAATATGGTACCAGTGATACTAAAATAATCCTGAGGTCAATGAACTAAAATGATTTGTAATAGTTTCGGTTGTAATGATCAGTAAGTGTCAGTGGTGTGTGTTGGTGATTCAGACAGTAGAGGGCGCTGCGGACTCACGTACTCTTGAGTGTGGGCTGAACCTTATAGCCAAAAAAACAGTTCCAGTCCTCGCCGTTATACGTGCGACTGCAGCGCTCCGGAACCACGCTGTTCCAGTACCTGAACACAAAACACGTCAAACACACAGACAGTATAAGAGCACAAACCTGTGTGAATGTGTCTGTGTGTCTCACCGCACTCCTCTCTTGATGGCCTCTGTCGGAGCGCAGCTGATCGTGTCGACGCAGTCGGTGCAGCGGTACTGTTTGTTATCCAGAAACCAGCCGGAGTCCGCCAGACCCCGAACCTGAACCGAACCGAGACCCAGATCCTTCAGCTGCTCCGACACACGGTCCACATTCAGCAGGACACCGGTACCGCCGGCACTGATAGACATAAAGTCAGAAAATGTGCTCACCCTCAGGTCTTCCAAGATTAGGATGGGTTTGTTTCTTCATCCGATTTGAAGAAATGTGTCATTCCATCACTGGATCCTCTGCAGTGAATGGGTGCCGTCAGAATGAGAGTCCGAACAGCTGATAAAAACAATAATCTACAAGTAATCCACACCACTCCAGTCTATCAGTTCACATATTGAGAAGACAAAAGCTGAAACAAATCCATCACTAAAACGTATTTAACTAAAATAATAGAGTCCATAATCCATAATAATGTTTCCTGAAAACGTGGTCTGGTCTGAATCAGGAGAGAAATCTGCACAGATCAAGCACCGTTTACAAGCCAAAACAGCTCTAAAGAAATATGTGGCTGGATTCTGATGTGAGAGACAACTTTTTTTTTAATGAATTGTGGACTTGTATTTTAGTTAAAAATGTCTTGATGGATTTGTTTGATCTTTTGTCTTCTCAAGATGTGAACTGATGGACTGGAGTGGTGTTGATTACTTGTGGATTATTGTGATGTTTTTATCAGCTGTTTGGACTCTCACTCTGACGGTACCCATTCACATCCATTGGTGAGACGGTGATGGAATGACACATTTTTACAAATCTAATGAGCAAACAAACTCATCTACGATACATAGATATATAAATAACATTTTAAGTTTATTACATAAATATTTAATTATTTTTGGGACTATATTGAAGTTTTAAAAGGAGATTTGTTAACTGAAATAAAGCTAAAATGACCTAAACTTAAAAAAAAAAACAACCTTGGCAACATTTAAAAAAAGGTTTAAAAGTACTAAAATAACTGAAACTGAAATAAAAATAAATTAAAGTAAAATGGGTATTTAAAAAAAAAAAAAAGAAAAATTATAAAAAAAAATGTAACATTTAAATAAATATAAAATATAAAAACGTATTCAAAATATTATAGCGCGGTGCGGTCAGTCGTCCGTCTCGCGCTCACCTGCTCCCGGCCAGCAGCAGCACTTTAGCGCCGTCCAGTCCTTTAGTCACCAGCTCCTTGATGACCTCCTGAATGATCTGAGATCCCATGAACGCATAATCATCTGAACACAGAAACACACGTGTTACACACACACACAAATGAATGCGATTGATAGAAACGTGTGTGTGTGTGTGTGTGTGTGTGTGTTTTACTCTGGTCTGTCTTTGCTGTGGAGCCGCTCCAAACGTCACTGGAGCAGTACGGCACAAACCTACACACACAAATTCACTTTTCATGACACGGAAACAGCAAATAACGGATTTAAATGTGAAAATGTGAAGTTGAAAGACTGAAATAATATTTTCTTTTTAAATCATGTTCTTTTCAACATAAATTATGTAGCAAACTCTGACATCTCTACATTATAAAAACAGCAAACCGTATAAAAAAACGTATATAAAGATGTAGAAGGTTTTCTGTGAGGGTTGGGTTTAGGTATGACATTTTATGATGTGTATAGATGTCATAAACATACACTGTGTTTGCGTTCCACCAGTGTGGATTCTCCTCGGGTTGAGACGACAGGATTCCTGTTCCTGAAACACACACATGCAGTTCAGCTTTAGCGGTGCTGACACTCAGAAAATGGTGTTTTTGGACACGTCTCCTGTTGTTGAGATGCTTCTGGTTTATTTTTTCTGGGTTCTGTTTTAGTTACATTACATTTTTGTAATGAAAACGCGTGTATATTTATTTAAAACTGTGACACTTATTAAATTTAACAACTATTTATTACATGTTTGTTTAACATATAAGTGTGTGTATATTGGTAGGAACATGTCACAGCATCTTTACTAAATTCTACACCCTTGAAAATCATAACAAGCAATGACCGACTTTGGAAGCTATAGTTCTCTCCTTCAGAATGAAGAGATCAAATCAATGATCAAACCACAAATTAACCCTGGTTTTGCTACACTAACCATAATTTAACCATGGTATTTCTAGTAAAACTGTGGTTATACAAAAAAAACCCCACTGCATTTGTACTGTAGTCTGATTCAAATGATTCGCGATCCTGATTCGAATCATTAAATTTGCAAATTCATTCACGAGCCCCCGAAATGATTTGTGATTCGCGAAGTTCCGATCAAACGATTCACAAACCCTCTGATCTAAATAAAATGATTGGCAAGCTGCACTCCTTATTCCCAATCTGAATATTGATTCGCGAACCATTTTAGATCGTGACTTCGGAGCACGGATTGCAAATCGTTCGATTTGCAAAATAATTTGTGAACCCGCTCCGAACCTTTGATCTGAATCTAAATGGTTTGCGATATTCGCTATGACCCGACCTGAATCAAGTGATTTGTGATAAGCAAAGTTCCTATCTAAGTCAAATGATTCGCGAACCCGCTCCGAAGCTCCGATCTAAATCAAATGATTCACGGTCACTTGATTCAGATCGGGTAGTGTGTACCCGATCTGAATCAAGTGATTCGTGATACACGAAGTTCCGATTTAAAATGATTCGCGATCCATGCTTTGAAGTCACGATCTAAATCAAATGATTCACGAATCCGCTCCGAAGCTCTGATCTAAGATCAAATGATTCACGAATCCGCTCCGAAGCTCTGATCTAAGTCAAACGATTCGCGAACCCGCTCTGAAGCTCCGATCTAAATCAAATGATTCACGGTCACTTGATTCAGATCGGGTAGTGTGTACCCAATCTGAATCAAGTGATTCGTGATACACAAAGTTCCGATTTAAAATGATTCGCGGTCCATGCTTTGAAGTCACGATCTAAATCAAATGATTCACGAATCCGCTTCGAAGCTCTGATCTAAGATCAAATGATTCGCGAATCTGCTCCGAACTCCCGATCTGAATCAAATGATTCTCGATTCGCAATCTGATTTGAGCGCTTCGAAACAGTGAATCATTTTGCGATGCAATGATTTAATTGATTCTGAGTTTCGGAATCAAACTCCGTTTCACCAACACATGCTTTTTTATAATATCTAGAATATCTTTACACGCTATGTCGAATTCCAAAGGAATGACTCTTTTGATCTGGGTTTTGCTAGTGAATCGCTTGAACTGAATGTTCGAAGTCACCAGTTTGAATCAGTCGGAGTGGTTCCAGCGTAAATGACTCACTCAATTGATTCGGTTCATCTGTTCCTCCGCTTTTCGCGTCTTCAGGCGTGTTTACTGGCTTAGTTTGTTAGTTTTACGTAATTAACTGAAATATACAAAAAAAGGTATGATGTTTACAAATAAAATATCCATGTTTCCATTCCAAAGATGACATCTAACATAAATCTACTCCATATTGAGGTGAGGTAACCGGTTTACTGCTAACTAGTGAAACACTCCATTAATATGACGAGCTGCAGCTCAAAATACGTGTTAGATGGAAACATTGTGGATTATGATGGAGTTTGTAGCTTAATTCACTATATTTGAAATAGTTTGAGCTGTAGTTCAATGGGAAATCAGCTGAAAGCATTAAGTCATCTCACACCATTCAAGTCAATATAACATTTATCCTGTTAAGTGACTTTCAGAGCAGTTCTGGAGATGAAGTTCATGTGCTCATGAAATAAAAGCTGGCCAGAGGTCAGATTAAAAGGTCAGAGGTCATGACTGACCTGTCCTGGTGGGAGGCCATTTGCTGGAACTCATGAGTCGTCTCATGGTCTCGTATCTGCTGTCGCAGGTGTGTTTGCTGAAGCAGTACCAGCCACCTGAACGACACAAATACAGCACCGTCAGATCATCCACACACGTGCATCATCACTATTTAATGATTCACTGATTCACTCACCCTCCAGGAACATCAGCCATCGCCGGCTGCCTCGTGACTCCTTTATGTAGTAACTGAATCGGAAAACACATAAATATGATTTATTTAATGTTAATTATTTTGATTTATGATGCATTTCTGTACAAGAGTAGATCATGGTGCTTGCAAAACACTAAGGTCATGGGTTCAGTTCCCAAGGAAAACAACTGATAAAATGTGCACTTTAAAGACAATACAAGTTGCTTTGGATAAAACATTTGCCAAATGCATTAATATAAATATTTGTTTTGAATAATTGCAACAAATTACAAAACACAAAAATATTTATCAAAATCAATATTTATCAGTTTATCAAAAAACGTCTTTATGACTTTTCTGCTCACCAAGGCTGCATTTATTTGTTCAAAAATACAGTAAAAACTGAAATATTTTTACAATTTAAAACAGTTGTTTTCTATGTGAATATCTGTTAAACTGTAATTTATTTTGTGATGTGCAGCTGAATTTTCAGCATCATTACTCCAGTCTTCAGTGTCACATGATCCTTCAGAAATCATTCTAATACGCTGATTTGCTGCTCAACAAACATTTATGATTATTAGCAATATTAAAAACATTTTGACACTAAAAAGCCTGTCTATAGAGACCAGATCAAATCAGCCATTGTTATAATGAACAATGCATCACTAATACAAATAAATTAAGTCAAAGTCAAAAAGCGATTTGTTCAGTGTGAATCAGGACAGACAGACAAATCTGTTCAGAATTCAATGTCTTTTAAAATCCAATTTCCTCGGTTTGAACTGAATTTGAATTAAAGTAGCAAACAGGATGAAGAATTGCAAAGTGATTCTGCATTTTGCATTTAGTTTATACATTTAATGTATTTACTGTAGTGGTAGAAAAAGATCATTTCCCAGAATGCATTTAATTGCAACTGTAAATTCCTCTTTATAATATTCCAGTTCAGATTCCAGCTCAACTTCCTGTGTGTCGTGGTTCATTTAGTTCAAATTCACACTCATGGACTGAAAAGTAATTCTTTAAATCTTAAAATCTCTCTCTCTCTGTTTGTAGACATCAAGCTGGAGCGTAAAGAGATCAGAATAAAGTCATCAGACACCGAGATTTAGATCGTTTCATCTCTGAGATGAAGAGAGAGAGAACAGGACAGAACAAATAAGTGTCAGCAGTTGTAGATGTTGATCTGTAATTATGGGTCGGCGCTCAGACAAACTGCTTTCTGATCATTGATTATGTATGTCAAACACAAGAATGTGTGTGTTTAGTGTGTGTGTGTTTGAGGGCTCAGATGTGGGCAGAAGTCTATATGAGGGTATATGTGGTTATCCCATGTTTGTTTTCGTGTGGTTGAATGCCTCTGTGTATGTGTGTGTGTGAGTCGTGGCTCATATAAAGATCAGTGTCTCATGTGCTGGAATCCCTTTGATGTGTTTAAACTGGAGTTCTTTCAAACCTGCTTTACCATTTCTGCATCTCACTGATGTAACATAATAACACAGATGCATATATATATATATATGGTGTCAAAAATGATGGAATAATTGCAGGTGTCAATGACTGGATTGCCTTTATAAATGTAAAAAATGTTGCTTTTTAAAATATTAAAAGTTTACCGAGCAAACCATGTGCGCGTGACGTCACTCCGCTCTCACCTGCGGTGCGCGTGGGTTTAGTGAGCGCGTGCGTGTGCGTGCGTGCAGCTGCTGCGGCTGTTATTTACGTACTTTCACTCAAAACCACTAAGTGTCTCAGAAGATGCCGAGACAAACCGAACCGCAGCGATTCTCCTCGGATCATTCCGATCATCTCTGCTGCTGTCTGGGAATGTACGGAATTAATATCTGTCAGAATCCCGCGCTTCTTTCGTCTTCGCCTTTAATTATGGCGGGTTCGGTAATTATCTGACTCGTGCTATTAAAATAGATCTACCTTAACAAAAAAACAGACTTAAAATTAAAACGAAGATATTGTACACATATAAGCCTGCGACAAAATGTACATAGCAAGACCTTTACCATGGTATTACCATAGATAGATAGGGTTAATGTTTTATCTAATTAAATGTTCTGGCAAGGTTCTTTTTAAGTTTTGAACAAATGTTTTTCGAGTACCATTAATAAAATGTCTGGTCTAAGTTATCTTTAATGTTCTCAAAGCATTAGCACAAAAACGGACGTTTTTAAAATGTATCTAAATGTTTTTTAAATGTATCTACTTGTTTCAGAACGTTCAGAGAACATTTGTAACATTTAAAAGTAACTTTTCCAATGTTTGCAGAACGATACATTTGAACGTTACATTGCCCCTTTTAAGTTTTTTTTTTAAACAATCAGAGAACATTCAAAAGTAACATTGCCATAATGTTTTCAAAGTAATAACATGGAATGTTGTGTCAGTGCTCACATAACAAAGAAAAACATTTGAGAAGTAATGTTCTTGTAATGTTCAGAAAATGATCAAATGAAATATTCTCTTGATGTTTGTATAACTAAGCAAAAACATTTTAAAAAACCTGATATTGTGAACATTAAGAAATAACATTTCTAAATGGGAACATATTTTTATAAGCTGCTGATATATTTTAGTGATGGGTAATGAATCAACCCTTGTGAGATTTGAACCTGCAACCTTCCATTCAGCAGATGTTTAAAAACTACACCACACATCTAGAGAAACGCCAACAGAAGCAGAAACGTACTGAAAGCATCACTAACCCCGCAGGTGAACCGTCATTACAGGTGACCGACGAGTTCCTCAGGAACTGCAGCTTCATCTCCTGGTCCAGTTTCTGAGTGGAGCAGGGATAGAGGGATTGAGCCAAGTTCTTCACCTGAGTCATAAAACTCTCCATGTTTCCCTCCACAGCTGTGAAATCCAGAGGGAAGCTCTCGGGCGACTCCGTCCGCCGCGTTTGAGTCCGCTGACCCCGAACCCTCCTGCCTTCCGCCGACCCCAACAGCAGCAGAACCAGCAGAATTTGGATCATCTCCATGGTCCTGATCCGCCTGTAAATCCACACGGGTTTTTCCTCCAGCTGAGGTTCATGGAAACGCACTGGATCCTCTCATCCTGAAGCCAAACAGTCTGTCCTCCTCCTGCGCTCAGATCACGGCAAGTGTCTGTGTCCCTCGTGGGCTCATTATTTGGGGTTTTTCATTGCAGCCCTCTCAGCCAATCAGCAGAGGGGGCTGGCAGAGAGAGGGTGTGGCCTTGTTCTGATGGCCAGTCAGTAGAGAGGGCTGGTCAAAGGGGGCGTGGTCTAGTGACATGTGTGTCCCTTTGATCTCCAGCGTGTTAAGTGTGAATACTGACGTGAAGAACACTGAATGAACTTTATAATGCACTTAGGGTTATTAGAGTTAACTAAAACTAAAACCACAAAAAAAAATCATAACTTTAAATAAAGTAAACATTAACTAAAATAATATGTATATACTCATTTTATTGCAGCTAACCCAAACATTTCTCATTTTTGTTTAGTTTAACCTGAAGTATTTATAATAATAATACTAAAAAATAAATTAATTATTTAGTTTATTTAGTTATTTTAAAACTAAAAGCATAAAACAGTGTATTAC
Source organism: Labeo calbasu (assembly GCA_019740295.1). NCBI lineage: Eukaryota > Metazoa > Chordata > Actinopteri > Cypriniformes > Cyprinidae > Labeo > Labeo calbasu. Next base: position 8,299 of record JAHKKF010533922.1, read on the forward strand.
TTGAAATAAAACAAATATTACCTGAAGTAAATATATAATGTAATTTTTTTAAATTATATATTATAGTTTTATAGTTTGGTTTTTATAGTTTTATTTCTTTCTTTCAGAAATTATAAATAATTTTAATATATATATATATATATATATATATAATTTTTTTTTATTTAAAATATATATATATATATATATATATATATATATATATATATATACATATATATTAAAGCTAGTCAGCTTGGGGTTAACTACCCAAAAATAACTAAATAAACTAAAACTAAGAAACAAACAATTAAAAAAACAAAACAAAAAAACAAGAAGTTAAAAAGTTTAGAAGTTTATACACTAAAATAGTAAAAATATATATACATAAATTGTATATATTATCCTCTATCTTTCTCTCTCTCTCTATATATACACACACATACACACACACTGTATGTTGTTGCAAATTCCTGTCCATAAAACATATTCAAAGGTTTAAAGTCCATTAAGAGAGTTTCAGTGTGTCTCAGTCTGACGAAACATGCATGTGAAAATAAACAGAATATTATTACAGTTCCTGAGTGATGTGAGATATGAAATACGGTTGATCTAATGCGTGCACGCGTGCGTGTGTTTGTGCTCTGCAGGCGATTTCCTCGTCAAATAACGCAAAACAAATTCAGAAGTTTTTAAATGGACTGGAAAAACACACATGAGCAGCGATTTCCCTAAATGACTTCCGTTTGGCAACATGCGGCCTTTGCTCGGAGAGGTCAGACAAACACGGCCGTTCAAAGGGCCGTTAGGAGAGAGTTTGAAGTTTTATTTCCTTTGCTGATGGTCTGGACGGATAAGGACGGAACTGTTTGTTTCTTCAGACGCTGGTCATTTCCCCAGGGCTCCTGTACTGCAGGTGAAAGGGTGAAATAAAATAAAAAAACTGAAATAAAATTAATAAATACTATATAGACATACTGAAAACCAACAAAGAATGACAAAAACACACAACAAAATTCCTATAATTTTAATTAAAATTAGCATGCGAGCAGAAAATATAAAAATAAAATCAAATTCAAAATATTAAGATAAACTATAACAGTATCTCAGTGATACTAAAATAACACACACTTGTTCTGCGGTGTAACACTGACAGTAATCCAGTCTGTTGAGTCTGTGTCATCAAGCGCGCAGATAAAGACGCAAGCAGAAGCTCCTCGTGACGGCAGTCATACCCGGCCGGGTGGAATTCATTCCACGGCTCTTCAAAGGGATGCCAGGCTGTCACTGACATACACCTCCTGCTCCATCACAATCCGTCCTGTTAAGAGGAAAAACATGGGCTTAAATTACTCGCAGATGGACGCGTTCATGGGCCCTCCGCGCCAACAGCGGCGCGACACGAAACGCGCGGCCCCCGAGCCCGAGGCACGGAGGCCGGAGACATCAGAGGAATGACTGGAACGACCCAGAGGAGCTCCAGAGGGGTTCGGGTCCTGTCTTTAATTCAGAGATGTATGGAGTCACACTTCACAGCCGCTGCGGTGTCGATCCGTTTGATGTTTACAGCTCCTCACGTTGTTCATAGAAAGCATAGGATGTGTTTAGCGGCTCTTCCTGCTTCGACACCTAGAAGATCTCGATTTCGCTTTCCTCCGTTTCATTAGACCGGCTTCCACTTCGCTTATTCGGATCCTTTTGAACTCCTTACATCAAAGAGATCCAGAGAAAGGTCGCGTTCACCGAACAGACAGCGATCATCAGCCGCAGGTGGAGACCCACCTTCAGCACAGACGGCCAAAATCTCAACTATTCGGCATGATTTCCTTTACAACGCTCATTTGCCTTTTCAAAGTGGCATCCAGACCGAACGGAGCCAGTGGAGATACAGTTCAGCAGAGACATTCAAATAGATATTCAGATAGATAGACAGATAGATAGATAAACATTCAGGTAGATAGACAGATAGATATTCAGATAGATTTACAGATAGATACTGTAAATATTCAGATAGATATAACGATAGATATTCAGATGGATAGATATTCAGATAGATAGATATTCAGATGGATAGATATTCAGATAGATATAACAATAGATATTCAGATATTTAGATATTCAGATAGATATAACAATAGATATTCAGATAGATAGATATTCAGATGGATAGATATTCAGATAGATATAACGATAGATGTTCAGATAGATATTCATATAGATATTCAGATGGATAGATATTCAGATAGATATAACAATAGATATTCAGATATATATTCAGATGGACAGATATTCAGATAGATAACGATAGACATTCAGATAGATAGATATTCAAATGGATATACATTCAGATAGATAGACATTCAGATAGATATAAAGATATTCAGATGGATAGATAGATGATAGATATTTAGATGGATAGACAGATAGATATAACGATAGATATTTATAGATAGATATTCAGATAGATATTCAGACTGATAGATATTCAGATAGATTTTCAGATAAATATAACAATAGATATTCAGACAGATAGATATTCAGATGGATAGATATTCAGATAGACATTCAGATGGATATAACAATAGATATTTAGATAGATATTCAGAGATATAACGATATTCAGATGGATAGATATTCAGATAGATAGACATACAGATAGATAGATATTCAGATGGATAGATATTCAGATAGATATAACAATAGATATTCAGATATATATTCAGATGGACAGATATTCAGATAGATAACGATAGACAT
>JAHKKF010533923.1:6786-17183 GCA_019740295.1 Labeo calbasu
CGATTGCTTTGTTCCGAAACAGGGATTAAAATTATTACAATGTTGCGTTTTATTCTTGGTGCGGTTCGCTTTCACACAGCAAAGTTTCTAAACGGACCAAATGTGTTAATACAACCCACGCGTGAGTAAACTGTCCTCTCATTGGTCAAAATTCCACGGTTTATTTTCCAGATTTCGCTCAGCTGGAACAACAGCGTTACGGGCTTATTGTTGCATTTTTGTAGCTGTCGTTATATTAATTTATAATTTTAAGCAGGAGTCCAAGATTTGTCAGGAAAACAAAGTGACTACAAAAGTGAAAATGCACGCTTTGATTTTGAATGGTGAAAACCAAGACGTGCCCATACGCAGACATTCACAGGTTCATTTTAAGCTACTGCTGTTCACGGAACTGTAATTACCCTTTATACAATGTGATATAGCCTGGTTCGTTGGTCCGTTGGATCGGATTGCTTTCTCACTACAACCTAACCAGAGTTCGTTTTCAGTCGTTCAGGCGTTCTCGGACCAATTGTTTTGGCGCGGATCCGAGCGCGATTGTCGTGTTCACATATGCTGAGCTAAGGGTGGAAACGTGCCAGGTTCCAAAACAAAGTGCCAGGTGTGAAAGCACCCCAAGACTGGTTTTGTGGTCCAGGGTCACATGTTAGCAATTTGACTATCAGATGTGAACAAAAAAAAAATGAATTGAGTTGAATACTAATAATATTGACTTCAGTAAAGCAGCTTGTAAAGCCAAAACCTGCATGTTTATAAGAAACAAATCCATCATTAAGACATTTTTAACTCAAGTCCATGCTTAAAAAAGTCCATTTCCTGTTGTCTCTCACATCATCAAAATCTAGCCACATATGTGACCCTGGACCACAAAACCAGTGTTATGTTGCACGGGTATATTTGTAGCAATAGCCAAAAATACACTGAATGAGTCAAATTTATCTATAATTTTTCTTTTATGCCAAAAATCATTAGGATATTAAGTAAATTTCCCACCGTAAATATATCAAAACTTAATTTTTGATTAGTAATATGCATTGCTAAGAACTTCATTTGGACGATTTTTTTTTTCACCATCAGATTTCAGATTTTCAAATAGTTGTATCTCGGCCAAATATTGTCCTGTCATAACAAACCATACATCAGTGGAAAGCTTATTTATTCAGCTTTCAGGAAAACTTTCGAGTAATTTACACTTATGACTGGTTTTGTGGTCCAGGGTCACATATTTGTTTTGAGCTGTTTTGGCTTGTAAACAGTGTGCAGATTTCTCTCCTGATTCAGACCAGTCCACTTTTTCACTGATGCGTTATTGTGGATTATGGACTTGTATTTTAGTTTAAAATGTCTTGAGGATGGATTTGTTTCGGCTTTTGTCTTCTCAAGATGTTAAGTGATGGACTTGAGTGGTTGTGTGGATTATTATGATGTTTTAATCAGCTGTTTGGACTCTCATTCTGACGGCACCCATTCACTGCAGTGGATCCATTGGTGAGCAAGTGACGGAATGATGCATTTCTCCAAATCTGGTGAAGAAACAAACTCATCTACATCTCTGATGACCTTAGGGTGAAGACATTTTCAGCAAATGTTCATTTTTGGATGAACTATTCCATTCACTTGTTTACGCCGTGATGATTTGTGAAATGCAGCCGTTCTCAGTGACGTTTGTATGTCGAGTGTGTTTATTATCTCAAGGATTGTGGAATTCCTTTTTAATTGGTCATATTTCTGCAATCGTCAGTCCATTCATGTCGTGCACAGCTGCCACGGTCCGCATCGTAGGAGCGTCTCATCGTGTGTGTCTTGTGTATTTTGACCCTTATCTGTCGTAACGTTCGCCGTATCTCCTCTCTCGTATGCGTCGGTCGTGCGAGGTGCTGGTTGCCATGGTTTCGATGGTATTGGCGGATGCTTTCAGTTAGCTAATCCTGCTCGATGCTCTCCAAACCCTGAGATGAATGCACTTGATGCCAGACGCAGCTGGCCCTGCATTCAGTCCTGCACATTCACGGCCCCATCGACTCAATAGAGCAGCTAGTCAAGCGCGGACCGGGTCTGAGCCCCGGCGCCTGCTGATCTGGGCCGAGTAAAGTGAGTATAAACAGCAGCGCTCATCACAGACCCGGAGATGAAGTTGTGCGAGCGGGGATGATTTTTGTGGAGCGTGTCTGCTGAGGCCAGCACATCATTTGAAATGTGAAACATGTTTTCCAAACAAATCGAGCTATTATAAACTATTAAACTTCAGTGGATAATAAAAAGTGATAAACTGTAACTCCTTATGTTGCAGGGGCAAACAGCACTTACATTTTTTTTAGAAAATATAAAATCATATAATTTAAAATAATGCATTAATATGTTTAGCATGGTTTAATTCTACAAATAAAAATGTAAATAAAAATAATGTGTGGTGTAATTATAGAATTATACCATGTGTAGCATGGTATTATTCTATAAATAAAAAATGATTAAATAAACCAAAATGTTTTATTAAAAATAAAATAATAATTAATAAAATAAATAATTAATCGTGAAATAAAAAATAGTGAATTTATATTCGCATTTATGCGTTGACACATCCGCATGTGGCCAATGTACAAATTTATTTATCTGTTTAGTTGTAGATGCAATTTTTTTTTTATTTCTGTCTGTTTTAATCTGGTTTAAAATGATTTATTTAGTTTAAAACAACACATTAATATGGTATAATTGTAAAAATAAAAAATATATAAATAAATTCAATACATAAAATAATTAAAAATATTTATTACAAATATTATACATTTTTATATATACTTTTCAGTGAAAAAAAAAAAAAGTGAATTTATATGATTATCTATGAATTTACATATGTGGCCACTGTACAAATGTACTGGATAATTTAGTTTAAAATAATACATTGATGTATTTAGCATGGTATAATTCTATAAATATATTTTTATAATTCTATAAAAAATGATTAAATAAACCAAAATGTTTTATTAAAAATAAAATAATAATTAATAAAATAAATTAATAACAGTGAAATTAAAATTGAATTTATATTAGCATTTATGCATTGACACATCTGCATGTGGCCAATGTACAAATTTATTTAACTGCTTAATTTAGTTTTAAAATAATACATTGATATGTTTAGCATTCTATAAATAAAAATATAAACAAAAATATTAAATTATTATAAATGAATAAGAAAAATATTTTGATAAAAAAATGCAATAAAAATAATTATTTTTTTAAATAAATTTATGTATTGTTTATACATTATTCATTTTAAAAAATTGAGTGACAAAGTGAATTTATATATGTATCTGTGAATTGACATACATGTGGCTAATGTAAATAAATAAAATATAAACAAATAAATTCAATACATAAAATAATTAATAACAAAATAAATAATAAGAATTAAATCATTTTAAATAAGGGAATTTATATGAGTATCCATGAATTTACATGTGGCCACTGTACGAATATATTGAATTGCTTAATTTAGTTTAAAATAATACATTGATATGTTTTGCATGGTATAATAAAAATATTTTTTAAAAATTCATTAAATTATTACAAATAAATAAGGAAAATATTTTGATAAAATAAAAATACTTTATATATTTTTAATACATGTATATATTATTTATATATTATTAATAAAAAAATTTTGAGTCAGAAAGTGAATTTATATATGTATCTGTGAACTGACACACATGTGGATAATGTACTTTTTTTTATCTTTTTAGTAATTGTCTTTGTTGTAATTTTTGAGTTTAAAATGCTTAATTTAATTTGAAACAATACAGGGTTTTTTGGTATAATTTTATAAATAAAAATTACATTACATTAAAATAATTGTGCTCATTTTGTGGTCATTTATGTTATTTTATTTTATTTTATTTTTTTACATAGAGTGACCATTACCGAATGACTGAAACAAAGTATTGTGGACCGTCTGGTCACTGGTGAAGACAACATGATGAAAAAGTTAGTAAGTTATTATAGTTAACCCACACGGGGTTAAATTCTCACACACGGCTCTATTCATTGTGGGGTTAAACTGATTGACATGCCTCTTTTAGCGTCTGTGTTTGTGTTTCCAGTGGATTAGTGTTTCACCGACATGATGCTGCTGTCTCGTCTGCTCCTTCCATAAATACAGCACTAAACCTCCAGAATCAGACCTGACCTGCTTCATTTACTCGTTATCAGTCCAGACCTGCTTTAGTTACCCTTTATGTACTACGTTTAAGAGCTGGACACAGATATTTACGACCTGAATGTTTAAAACTAGGTTTGATGTTGCTGCACGGACGAGGTTATTTGATGCCATAATGTAATCTTTACCGATTTGTAACATTATCTGGCATTCGGCTGACAATATGAAGCATTCACAACCCATTTTGCTTTCGTAATGTGACGTATTTATGAGCGAACCAGGACAGACCAGGAAAAAAATGTAGAGAGGAACCATTTGATTGGATTGTGAAATGTGTCCATAAATAGTTCTTTGACTGTCAGGTTTGGCCCAGATTGATATCAGTTGAAAAGGAGTTATGAAAAGCTTATTTCTGAATGTTCTTTGAACGTGTTTGTAAAACATTTTTCGCTGTTATATAAACGTTAAGGAATATTTTTTATCATTTTGCGAACATTAGATGTTTTTTAAATGTTACAGCTTGCTTTAGAATGTTCCGTGAACATTCAAATGTAACATTTAAAAAAACGTTAGATGAACGTTAAAACGTTACGTGCCGTTTTGAGAATGTTATTAAAGACCAAAGAACTTTGAACAAACCTTTCCAGAATGTTGTGAGAACATTCCATCAGCTCTATAATAGATCATTTCTGTTATTGCATTTCTTGAAAACAATAAAACATATGAAAATGTAACATTTTGATGAAAGATTATGAAGAAAAACATTCTTCTTTGTGCACTCATGATTCGTTCACAGTCAGACCGTGAATCGAGAACGTAAACAGGGTGAATTTTTTCATGTGTTGACTTTAATGTCAGTGTTTACCTGGAATTATTTTCATTAGAAAATGCCACAGTTTCACTGTCAACACCTGAGGACAGATATATTACACATATGAATCATCAGGTTGCTGTTTGTTCATATTAATCTCCCCCCCGGTGTGGTTTCTGCACCGCAGTGACCTCAAAAAACACCAGTTAAAGGGCCGAGGTGCAGCTTCTGTTTTCCCACCACAACACCAAATGTCGGCGCTTCCTCCTCTTTACTGCCCCCTGAAAGTCCTTTTCGCACCTCAAGCCAGAAGCCATTTGCTTCGCTTCGCTTCACTTTTGATTATGGCTCATTCAGTTTTAGATTATCCAAGGTGTCAGATCTCCAAATCTAAGATAGATTTAGGAAGTGCTAACACTGCCTTAACACCAGCGTGCTCTTTTAACAAACTCAAGGTGAAAAGAGAAACTGGTTTATTGCTTTTGCAAGCATATCAATGTCATATGTCATCTTAAATACAATCCATTTTTAACTGTGTGGGATAAATAGGGATATAAACAGGCATAAACTCATTTTGTGTATTTAATTTCAGATTTAATCCATATCATTTATGCAAACAACTATTTCCGGTCTCACAATAAAGTAGCGTGGTGGCCCATATGTTTTGGTAGAAATATATTAGTAAATAAAAAAATAGATTTTTTACAAACATATTTAAATATATATAAATATCGTAATATTGTCTCCAAAATACAGGTTTATGTGTATGCGAAGGTTTGAATGAAATATATTTTAAATTTAAAAAAATATATTTAATTCAGATTCACTGACTACAACACATATTTAGCGCATATGTCTATATATATATATATATATATATAATTTTATTTATTTATTTATTTTTTTACTGGCGTTGCTTATATTTTCCAGTGTCGTTATCGTAAAAAAAACAAAAAACAAAAATTAACTGTGTGGGGCAAATAGGTCTATAAACAGTTATATATATTTTTTCTGTATTTCATTTCAGATTTAATCTATATCATGTATGTCAGAATATATTTATATCAAATATATTTTATGTAAACAAGAGTTTCCAGTCTCAAAATGAAAGTAGCATGGTGGCCCATATATTTTGCCAGTAATATATTTGTAAATAAAAATATATTTTTAATATATTTTTATTTACAAATTTGAATATATATAAATTTGCATAAATATCGTAAAATTTGCTTCCAGATCTCGCCTCCAAAATACATGTGTATGTGAAGGCTGAAACTAAATATATTTTCAAATTAAAAAACATTTAATTGAGATTCACTGATTACAACACATATTTAGCATATATATATATATAGGCCAGAAAAAAACATAATATGGCATGGTTTTAAATGGTTACCATATTTATTTACACTTATATTTACATGATATACCAAAGAATATCATGGTACTGTGATACCTCAACAGCTTGGTAACACCATGGTACTTTTGTCAGTGTGTTATAGCCTATTTTATGTTACATGTGCCTAACTGTAACCGTACTATAACATTTTAAATTAATTCGAACAAATTTTAAAACAAAAGTTTCTGCGATTGCGATTCTATCGCTGAATTAGCGGTAAACGTTTCGTGTAAAACAAAAAATACACAGTATTCCATGGCTTCCTGTTGCCATTCTTTTAAAACCTGGGTAGGGTGTGCAGGGAAGAGAGGTTTGGCTTTAGTGTAAAAAGTGTTTTCATTGGGCCTTGAATATGTCAATCAAACCTTCCCGAAACCCTATTGGTTAGTCAGGTGGGTCTATCGCTCCATCTCGCAGTGTTTCTCAGTCCATCGGTCTTTAACGGTGCGTCGTCTCATTCCGCGCGTTAGTCTAGTACGGCGCAATTTACCGCAAAATCCTGCTCTTGTCACGATAAAGTTAGATATACTGTTGTCCGCATTATTTCGCAGTTTATTTGTGTTTCGTATACGGTAAGCGTCAAAGTAATCGCGTAATAAACGCGGTCCTAGTTTTCTGGGCGTTTGAAATCGGACACCGCTGTAACGTCTCCCCTCAGCGCGGAGGGATACACTGTTGGGGCTGACAATGTGGACGGTGCTAAAATGTCTCCTCGGAAGATGAGATGTTACATTTGTAGCGCTCAAAAGAATTAGAATAGAACTTTGGCCGGAGTTACATTTGAGCGCAGTTACATTGTAACAACTCTCGACGCGGATTGTTCGTGTTTCCCGGGAAATAGGACGCGTTTTGCACCGTGATTTAGCGGGACCCGAGACGCGGAGGGGGGAAATTTTGTCCCCCAACTTTTCTGTTTTTCCTCTCGGGCTGAAGCGCGTTTCTCTCCCGCTGGATGCCGCGCGTGTGACGCGAGAAACGGTGAGTATTTACCGCGTTTATCGCGTTTTACACGCGTAAACGTGCACGTTTTTGACTTTAACGTGGCTGTTGTGATTAATGAACTTTTGTTGCACCGTAAATGTGTGTGAAGTGTTTTGTCTATGAGCTTCGGTGTGTGTGCGGGGTTCGAGTCCAGAGGAAACGGCTTCTTTGTTCAATACTGCCAACAATGTCAAGTTTAAAACCCCCGGTATAGCTCGTTTTTACCACAGTATCTGTGTGTTTACAACTTTATGGGACATCTACTGCCCCTTTCGCTTGTATATTTGCTGCAATTCGGGTATTTGAAGTTTTTGATGGTTATACCAGATGAAAGTTTGCACTTGGGTTAAATAAAGTCATCTGTTAAGTTCGTTTGATGTATTTTACATTTGCTGTGTTTTGAATTTCCTCCCATTTGCAGTTCTTCTAATGTCCTGCTTTGTTTATTTGTCTTTTCTTGGGAAATAACTTTTCCTTTTTCCACTTTTGGGAATGGCTTTCCCATCTTTTCCTGTCTGGAAAACTAGTGGAGGTGTTTACACACTCTTATTATCACTATTCTCCCATATGGAGTGTTTCTTGTTGTTCTTGTGTAGTTTTCAAACTTTGTGTCGAGGACTGTGTGTTTCTTTGTGTGGGAGAGGATGGGGGTGGGGGGGGTCTTGTTCACCATCGAGGGTGAACGTGGCCTGAAGTCTTCATGTGTTTCGGCCTGTTGCTGATCATGCCTGTGTTGAGTCCTATGGGTTGTTTTCATCTTTTGGATGTTGGATCTATAATACGGCAGTTGCACGTGTTGTAGAAGCTTGAAGCCAAGTAGTACTGTGGTTTTACCATGGTGCAATGACAATATCAGGTGGAGCTCTCATATATACAGTGGTGCTGAATGTTCAAGTGTGTTTACACTGCATTTTCTTAAATAATGTAATGGTGTTTCCAAGCTACAAGTAAACAAATCACTGGAAATGTCACGACTGATGTCCAAAATGACTCAAAATCATGGTCATACACTGGTGCCATGTAACACAAATTTTCAAAAATATCTATTAATGCTGAAATAGATGTTTAGAAACATTATTATAACCACTGTTTTGAACTGTAAAGCCTAAAATTCCATTGTATTTTCAAAAACGGTGAAGTGCTTTTTATGCCCAATGTCATTTTCCCTCACAACCATAATATTTCCGTGGCATGCACCACCGTTCAAAAGTTTTGAAAGATTTTTTACAAGGTAATAATACTTGTATTCATTAAGGATGCATTATAATTGATCAAAAGCGACATTAATTTATAATGCTACAAATAAATGCTGTTCTTTTTAACTTTCTATTCAAGGAATCCTGGAAAAATCCAGTTTCCACAAAAATATTGGGCAGCATAATTGTTTGCAACATTGATGTAATCAGAAATGTTTCTTGAGCAGCAAATCAGCATATTAGAATGATTTCTGAAGGATCATGTGACACTGAAGACTGGAGTAATGATGCTGAAAATTTAGCATTGCGCCACAGAAATAAATTACATTTTAACAGATAATCACATAGAGACCTGCTATTTTAAATGGCAATAATTTTTCACAATTTTACTGATTTTACTGTATTTTTTTAACAAATAAATGCGGCCTTTGTGAGACTGCATTCAGAAACATCACAGTATTATCATACTACAAGCTCAAAACCATGGTGTTACCAAGCTACGTCACAAGCACTTTCTGATATCCTTTTGTCAGTGTAAACTGTGCATCCTAAATGTGAAAGTAAAGCAATTATTGGGCTTCATTGTAGCATTTGTGATCTTTAATGTTTCACAGTCATCTACCTGTTGATCGTCAATGGAGGTGCTGATTATGATTCCAGCGAAGGTGTTATTGGCGCAGTGCTGATGACGAATGTATTTTTGGAGAGGGCTTCTCACATTTCTTGTGTCTGTGTGATGCAGTGCTGATGTTTAATGAGTTGCTTCATGAATTAAGGAAAAGTGTAAAATCGCAGTGCGTGGTTTGATCTGTTTGGTTCTGCGTTAGTGTGACATGACATTTGTCTTCTGAAAGCTGCCTAAATTGATTTCCAGGTTTGGATTGCAAAACATGTTATTTGAGTGCAAATGCATGTTCTGCATGAGCGTTAAAACTAAAAAGTTATGTATAAAAGCTTGCAGTCCTAGCTATGCTACAAATGAATTGTTTAATTCCAGGAATCGTAGTTGTTTACTAACTAGTTCCCGTAGACTAGGTGTGGGTAAGTGGGTGGTTATTTCTTAAACGCCTGGCGTGGAGACTCGCTGGTGGTCTCCTTTGGTGGTTAACCGAGTTCAGATGTGGTGCATTCTGGGAAAACACTCTATTAAAGCAGGTCTGTAATGTAGAGTAGTTCCTCAGATGGAAGCAGCAGCCGGATTATTTTAGATCGTATGCATTCATGTCAGATTTGATTACTAGACCCAGAGGTTCATAGATGATCTGAAAGCACGCTTGTCTATTATGCATCTCCTTCCATGTAGGATCATAAACCTGTTTGAGCTGAGAGAGAGACGTCGAGCCAGAAAAGCAGATCAAGAGCACACAGGATCAGAATGGCAACGGTGGGGACCGACATGGAGCTGAACGACCTGTTGGATTTCAGTGCTGTAAGTCGAGGAGACTGTTCTGCTGGTTTTAATAACACATCATGGCTAGTTGACATCAGATGTCAAGAAACTGCAGTGTATTGTGACTATGTTGTATGGTAGTCATAACTAAAGGCCGTTGTTAGGCCACACACGTGTTTTCATTACCTTATTGTTTTTTTTTTTTTTTTTTTTTTACTTCATAATCGAGATAATGTAAAATATAAATGAAATACCTAAAATAAAAATAGCAAATGTGTATAAAAATATATATTATTTAAAAGAAAAATAATATTTATGTGTATGTATGTGTGTATATATTTGTATAATAGTTGTATACTAGTTGAGTTTATAATTGAATTTTAAATTGAAAAAAATAAATAAACATAATGGGGAAAAAAATCAAATTAAATTAAAAATGTTATTTGTCTTGTTAGCTATTACTTTTA
>JAHKKF010533924.1:2615-35112 GCA_019740295.1 Labeo calbasu
TTTTTTTTCTTCTGCGGTCTACTGTACAGACGTGAATTTACTTTTCTCAAAGCCTGAGGCTTTTGGTGTGAAAAGGCTTTTTACATTTGCCAAAAATAGAATGTTTTATATTAAAAACAAAGCCAAGCCAAGCCCAGACTTTAAAAATAATGCAAAAGTAAAGTAACACATTACTTTCCATAAAAAGTATAACAATATTGTAACTCATTACTTTTAAAAGTAAATTTCCCAAATACTGACAATGACCACAGCTACTGAAAGAGCTTACAGGTGGCAATGGATATAAGCGCAGCCTTAAACCAAATGCCGTGTCACCAATTTTTCCCCACAAGGAGTTTAAATGATTCTGGATATCGAGTGAAATCCACGCTGAGAAACTCCTTTAGTGATTGCGGTGTCATGACAAGCGTCGGCATGTTTACATCCTGTCAGGATGGCATCTAGCATTTCTTGTCTCTGCCTTTGTAAGCTCTATCAGTAGATGTGGTCTAATAAAGCCTCAAAGGCATGGCTAAAGTGAAGAGAACAAAGACGCAGGTCTTTAGGAAATTTTATTAGTCCCAAGGCATCTTCCTATTCTTTTCTCCTCTTTTTATCGCTAGGAAATCAGTAAAGTTTTCTGAGTTTTGCTGTGTCAAAACTAGCAAAAATAGCTCATAGCTCAGTAGCTCACCGAGTGCAACCATTTCACGTCATGTCGCCCCATGTCGTCCAAAATATGCATTAAATGATGCTGATTTTTTCAATAACGTAAATCTTTTACAGGTTTTCTATTATATATTTACTAAGAGACAATATTTATGTTATATTAAGCCATACAAGTCTTAATACCTGGGTTATCCTTTAAGCAGCACAACATTGATAATAATATGATAAAATTGTTTCCTAAACAGCAAATCAGCATATGACAGCATATGGAGTAATAGCTGCTAAAAATTCAGTCTTGCATCACAGAAATTAATTTTAAAAAACATTTAAAAATAATACAGTTATTTCAAATTGTAATCATTTTTCACAGTTTTACTATTGTTTACAGTATGTTTTGATCAAATAAATACAGCATAGGTGTGCATAAAACACTTATTTCAAACACTAAAAAATCTTATGGACTCCAAACTCAACTTATACCAGTTACCAGCCACTGTCGATATACTCTAAAGTCCAATTTGACTTGCTATGACGGTTTGTGATTGTTAATTTTGGACCCTGTGTGATGGTGAGAGTGTGTTTCATTGAGTGTCGCGTGGGTTTGATATCTTACTCTGTGCGGGTCGTACTCTGGTCCTCTCCGTCGGGCCTCCAGCTCTTCATAGGCTGGAGCTGCTCCCTCTCTACGAGCCTGAAGATACTCCCTCCTCAGCTGCTGGATACGGTCCATACTGCTGCAAAAACACACAATCCACTTAGCTCAAATATTAAATTAATGAAGAAATGTGGTGCTGTGGCAGTGGCTAAAAATCTGGGCTTGTAACCAAAAGGTTGTAGGTTTAAAATCAAATGTCCCTAGCTGCTTTAAATAAAAGATTCCAAATGCAAATTAAATTAAATTAAATTAACAATAAACAATAACAATAATTAATAATGTTTATATAACAGAATATAACTGATTTATTATCCAGTCTTTTACTAGGGTGGGGGTTGGTCTACTTAGTTTCAAATAAACAGATGAGTTGTAATAAAATAGCTCAACTTTTAAAACAAGTCAAAAGATCCTTGTGTTCAGTTCCAATTAGTCAAGCTCTATCTATCCCTTGTGACATCTGAACGTGCAATCTCTTGCTTACAACCCACATCTTCAAAGACTAGGCCCCACCACCTCCTTATATCCGCACAGTCTCCTACGCATGAATACTATTTCCCAACATACACATTTATAGACCTACAGTCGCACAATCACGACCCCGGCCCACTCACACCCAGTCACTATCGATCTGACTTCTACATCATGTGATGGATAAAAATCCAGAAGCCCAGTATATCAGGCTGTTGATATATCCGGATTGTAGCCACTTAAGAATGAGGCAGACTTCGGTCTGGTATCCCTTGGCTACGGCTCTATCATCTGCACTTATCAGAAACAACAAGGTGATGACAACTAAGCTAAAGCAGACAGAAAGACTCAATACTGTCACATATAATCAACAGCCCTTTGTTACAGGCCACTTCAAATCTAACCAGAATCACATAATCACACACATACAGAGAATATTCAGAATGATATCGTCATTTAAGAAAAAGAGACTGATGCAGCGATTACGGGGTTCAAGCGCTTTAATGCATTTAAACACATGGAAAAAGACATTATTTAGCGAGCCTGTAACCACCTAAATCAACGATTTAAAAAAGCTTTTTTTTGGCAAATCCAAATAATTTAACATAGAAATATTATGTTTCTGATGTCCTTAAAACTTGTCATGCTTGTTTAGAATGACCTGTCTCATGTGCTCAGCAGGTTTCATGAAATTCTGAGTTTTCCTTTAGGCTTTATGAGATTTTGGGTACATTTGGACAGGCCCCTTTTCTAAACGACCCCGACAAACAATTTGATTGACAGCAGTAGTTCTAGAGCAGGGGTGTCAAACTCCAGTCCTGGAGGGCCGCAGCCCTGCAGAGTTTAGATGCAACCCTAATTAAACACACCTGATCCAACTAATCAGGTCCTTCAGGCTTGAAAACTGCATAGTATGTGTGTTGGAGCAAAGTTGGAACAAAACTCTGCAGGGCTGCAGCCCTCCAGGAACTGAGTTTGACACCGCTGTTCTAGAGGGAAAGCTGTCTGGAATGAGCAGTTCTATCAAATGATATGAATATCGCACATATGTGCAACCTTGAAAAATGCCCGATTTCTTTCAAATTTCTCTTAGATCTTTGAGGCCGTGAGTCGAACAGGCCAACTGAGTTTTATTCCGACCAGCCTCCGTTAACCTTGTCTAACAGGTGTTCAAACTTTGGCGGCCATGCTTTTCGAGATACGCAAATGTCCTTATAGACACATGTGGCAATTTGGACCAAGACCGTGCACAAATATTATCATTTTGAAAGGACAAATGGTTGCGCAGTTATAGCCATTTTTTTCTTTTTTCCCCTCTAACAGCACCAACGAACGGCCAAGCTCTGCGATTTTTTTCCCTGTGGCCTCAGATTGAGCTCTTATGTAAGTGTTCTGAATTTGGCAAAGATATCTCATTCAATTCAGGAGTTACAGGTACTTTACTAAAAGTGTCCCTGCTCCTTCCAAATGTTTTGGTGTCCCTTTGCGACAGTGAGTCGAAAGTTCAACTATTTTGATAATTATTGATATTCACTCTCCAGAGAATCTTCCTGCACTGCTTTGGTTCCGATCGGGCGATAAACCTAGGAATAGTTTGCAAAAGTAGGTTTTTCAAAAAATGCAAAATACCAGAAAATTTTGTGTGTTTTGTTCACCATGAGCTATAAGACACTTGACCCTGCGGCTGATGGTTTAGAAGTTTTGAGCGATTTTGTACTTTTGTTCGCTGTAGTGCCCCCATCGGCCGATTGAGGTGAGCTCTGGTCACATTGCAGGTGGGTACTACCACCCCTCCAAGTTTCAAGTCTCTATGAGTTACGGTTTGGTCTGCACGATCAGTTTTACGTGGAGATCGCTGATCCGTGACCATTCTAGCAATTACATCAGGGTTTCAGCACTACGTGCTTGAACCCCTAGAAATACAAAACATGAGTGAAACCTCACCAATACTTTATCATTTAAACAAAAAATCTGACACTTAATTTCAGGCCTGTTTGACTTATTTTCTTCCGTATAACATAAAATTATATATTTAGCATAATGTTCAAGCTGCTCTTTTCAATGTCATGAAAGCAAATGAAGATAAAATCCAAACTGAATGCTCCAAAAAGCACAATAAATGTAACATAAAAGAGGTGTGCCATATTTTGAGTTTGAAGATAGTATTGTGTGAAAAACAGATTGAAATTTAAGCTGTTATTCACTTAATATCTTCAATGTGACAGTTGTGGTCACCATTCACCTTTATTGTACTACAAAAGAGCAACATGGACATCTCCTTTTGCATTTTACAGAAGAAAATAAGGCATTAATGTTGAAAATGAGGTGAGGATGAGTAAATATCAGAATTTTGACTTTATATAATATTAGTATGCTTCAACTTGTATTTTTGCTGTATCGGGGTATCTGTATCTAATTCCTAAATGTCCATTTTTGAGTGAACTATCCCTTTAATACCCTTCTACCTGTCCAAAGCTCAGTAAACATCTCTGCTTTTCCAGACACAGCGAAATGACGCGCTTATCAAACGTTCAAGAGGGGAATGTGTGATATTTCTCCTGCTCAAATATTGTGTTGTGGCACAGAACTGTGGAAGTGTGACTTGGGAGATAAAGTCCTGTCAGTCATCTCACAGCGTCTAACACACAAACACCAAAATCAATCTCTCAATGCTCGGCTAACACAAACACAACCTTTCCACAACTGTTGCTTCCCATTGTCAACACACAGAGCCGAACAGCCATGTCCACCATCTCAGCGAGGGGTAAATGCAGCGATCAGACGCTGTGGGTGAGGATCCCATCGTAAACTTCACACATCAGACAGTCATTTTTCAGGGCATCAACCCCTGGGGCACAAAGCCAGCTGTCTATGCACTATGAATGTGCAACTGAAAATAAAAGGAAGAAGATGAAAATGTGAGGAAAGAAAGGGCGACACAATAAGGTAAAAGAATGTATGCTCAATAAAGACATTGTTTTGATAACCTAAATGGGATGGAGCCAACAATTACAATGACACTGTAAAACAGAGGAAGCACATTGTAGAACTAGCATAGAAAAGCAAACTATAGACACGCCATAATAAAATAGCAATAAATTATCTCTGCCTTGATGACCTGAGATGTTTTGTCCTACCCAGCTAAAACCGACAGGCAACAAGACATTTTGCTGACAGTCTGGTTGTTATTTTCGCTGTCTGTGAGTCGCCCCACCCACCGCCATATATCATTGGTCCCAGTGTTGTTATAGTTAACTAAAACAACAAAAAACAAAAACAATTAAAAACATATTTGGTACAATTACGCCTAATTTGTTTAATTAGTTAATGCATTAACTAACATTAAATAGCATGAGCAATATATTTTTACAGCGTTTATTAACTTTTGTTAATGCTAGTTAATAAAAATGTATATGTTCATGTTAGTTCCAAGTGCATTAACCAATTGCTGCCTTGGACTTATAAGGTTCTCTCTGCATTCTGAGCAGTTTTGAGATATTGAGCTTCAAAGTTTTTGGGTTCCATAGTCTTCTGTAGAAAGAAGCCCTTTTTGTTTTCTAATAAAAGGCCCAAAATGTACACAGCTTACAAAAAAACATCACATAATGTAAATATGTGAATAACTCAATTTTGACAAAAAAGTCAGATAGAATCTTATAATTCCAAGGTGACGCAATGTTAACAGATACAGCGTTTGTTTTCGAGTCTTAATTTACTTATTCTCAAACTGTTCCAAACCTGCATGAGTTTCTTTCTTCTGCTAAACACAAAAGAAGATATTTTGAAACATGTTGGTAACCCAACAGTTGCTGGTAGCCAGTGACTTCCACAGTTTGCAGCAAAAAAAAAATAAAAAATAAAAATAAAATAAAATAAAATAAAATAAATAAATAAATAAATAAATATGGAGGTCATTGGGGACTAGTAACTGCAGTAACATGAGGATAAATAAATCATAATTAATTTATGACTAAAACTAAAATAAACTAAAGCTAAATAGAAACGTTTAGAACAAAATTGGAAAAATTACAAATTTATTTATTTAGTTTTTGGGTGAAAAATCCCTTTAACTAATATTAACAAATGAAACCTTACTGTAAAGTGTTACCCTGAAATAAATAAGTTGAAGCACTAAAATGACTCAAACTAAAATTAAAGCTAAACAAAAATGTTTAGAATAGAATTAAAAACATGAATGATATGATATGAATTTATTTATTTATTTAGGTGAACGATCCCTTTGACTAATATTAACAGATTTAACAAATTAAGTGCTATGCTGAAATAGGTTAAAGTACTAAAATGACTAAAACTAAAATAAAAATAAAGCAAAAAAGAACTGTTTAGAATAGAAATAGAAAAATTACAAATTTATATATTTATTTATTTATTTATTGGGTGAACAATGCCATTGTAAAGTGTTACCCTGAAATAAATAAGCTGAAGCACTAAAATAAAAATAAAGCGAAATAGAAATGTTTAGAAATAGAGAATTTATTTGTTTATTTGGGTGAATGATTCCTTTAACTAATATTAACAAATGAAACCTTACTGTAAAGTTTTACCCTGAAATACATAAGCTGAAGTACCAAAACAAAAATGAATTAAAGCTAAATAGAAATGTTTAGTAAAGAAATGACTAAAACATTAATTAAAATTAAAAGGAAAACTGGAAACATAAAAATGAAAGCAAATCAAAATATTAATAGACACTGTAACAGTACAGAAATAATACTATAATAACACTGATTGGTTCAAAATCTCACACAACACAGATGCATTTTAAACATCAATTGTTTTTTCACATCCACTTTGAGAGGAAAAATATGTTAAAAAGCACCGGATCTAGTTAAGTCGAGGTGTAAATATGTTCTTACAGTGCTCGACGTAGTAAAAAATAGAGTGAAATGTCTCCCTGAAGAAAACAGACTTGTTTTCACAATAAAACTACAACTCTACAACTAGAGAACAAGTAGTACTTTCATCAAAAACAAGTGTAGGCTGACCACTCTACAAAATTCCCTCAATTCTCCCTTTAGACGCAGAACACCAAAATTCAATTTACTTTTTTTTTTTCATGTTCCTGACCAATCAGATTAACAGAGTATGAGAGAGGGAAACTTGGAGAACAGAGGATGAATGAGACAGCAGAGGGATTAGATTAAGACAAAACAAATTAACATGTCTTTTTTAAAAGCTCGTTAGGCAGACGGCGCGAGTGCCAGGCATTCCAGAGGGATGATGCTGTGGGAACGGGCCAGAGCGCGGTGACCCGGCGGCCACACGCACACTCCAGCTCCCGTACAGAGGACGCTGAACCCCAGACAGTGAGGTCTCAAAACAAACCAACTGTCTATGCAGAAAAACACACACACACTCAGGGACACAAAACAAGAAAGGTCCCACTGTGGATTAATAACACACCCCTATTCACACAAAAAACTGGCCGACCTCTCTCTCCATCATGCGCTGTCATAAACAGCCTTTTTCATCTGTTGTTCTTTCAGGAACAATAAAGATTTGTGTGACTCAAGCAGGCCTAATGTTGCCGCTGCTGCTGCAGTCCCGGAGGTGTTACTGTGAAGTACGCATTCAGACGCACACAAAAACATTTCTGCTGTTTTCCTTCTGCTTTTTTTAGCTACACTGCATACTATAACATCAAAGCCAACTCATGTTGTTTCAGGTCTCTTTCCAACTCATTTAAAATTAGGCTGTCACTAAATTAGATTTTTCATTATGTGATTGGTGTTGTCTCAAACATTTATGATAACGATATATTGTGATACCTATAGAAATCTTGAATAATAATAATAATAATAATAAATAATCATGTTTAATCTTTTTTGACCAATGAATCACAATATTGCACGATTACACTAAACAAGAGAGACTTAAAATGCTAACTGTTTTTAGTTTAGCAATGTCAAAGTAAGGCAACTTATGAAAATAAATACATATTTTTACCAGAAACTTGCGTTATTTTGTTGATCGAGTGTTTGAACTGATTTTTATTTTATAGTATTCTATACAGTATTCAAGGCTATGTCGATTAGCATTGAAATATAAATACACATTATCCATATGAAAATACTTGCGATGGCGTGAAGAATACAAATAAACCATATACTGTTATAATCGTGTGCTGAATACTAATTATTAACATACACATTATTATGTGTCATATTATTGTATGTGTACTATTCATTTTCAAATATCACTAATACTGCAACACCACTAATTAACACAATATCAGTATTTCATTATATAAATATTACGATTATTGTCAATACTGGTATTTTGCGATAACCCTAACTGAAACAATATAAACACTTGTGAGTGATATGAACTTTTTGATTTTTGATGGCAGGGTTCCACCACTGAATAAAAAACTTAAAAGGGTTATTTTGACTTTTTATCTCACAATTTATGAATTCATCAATTCTGAAACGTGAAAGATATGAACTCTCAGTTGCGACTCAGACAGCGCATATACACCTGCAAGATGTCTGTTAAAGATCACTTGATCTGGAAAGCATCTGCTGTGTACAAACATCTGACAGATGTCTGTTATACGTCAGTTTTACATATATTGTAACTCATAAACATCTTAAAGACATCTAACAGACGTCTACGTGACATCTGATAGAAAACGTCCAGTAGACGTATTGCACTCTAAAAAATACATCTTGCAGACGTCAAATAGATGTCTCTGTGATGTACATGTGCTATCAGGGGAGTTATAAAGTCCAAATTTGAGGGGAAAAAAAGACTGATATGTTCTCAGAATTGCGACTTTATAACTTGAAATTTCGAGTTTATAATCACACAATTCTGAGAAATAAAAGTCAGATTTGCGAGTTAATATCTCACAATTCTGACTTTTAAACTCACAATTGTGAGATTATATAATGCAATTCTGATAAAAAGTCACAATTACCTTTTTGTATTTTTTATTTTTATTTTTTAAGTGGGTTTCCATACATTTTGTTCATGTTAATGTTGTTAAATAATGTTTAGTAATGAACCTTCTTGTAAACTGTTACAATTATAGCTACGTAACACTTAAACTAAAATCTAAACCATAAAAAAAGGTTAATGGTTATAAGGTTATAACTTTTTTTTTTTTTTTTTTTTTAATTTCAGCTGGTTTTAGAGTTATTTAGTTTAACTTGCACTAAAAATGATAAAATATCAATATAAACTACAATAGTATCTCAGTAACACTTTTCAATACATCTACATTCTCAGTGCTAAAACAACAAATACTGAAACCAACAAAGAATCTACATTTTGTCTAAGATATCCAATGTGATGTACCAGACAGCGTGTTTAACTTATACAAAACATTTTAACAGTACGTGTTTTTCCTGGGAATCAAAACCATGACCTTGGAGTTGCTGGCGCCATGCTCTACCAGTTACACACCCTAAAGACAACATTAAATTAATAAATGTTATTAATCTTATCGTGCAATGAACGAATTACGATTTTCTTTTTCATTTTATTTTCTCACGATGTAACTTAGACCATGAGGTGATGGGAAAAACATCACATTTTCAGGGAAAACATTACATTTACGGGAAAAACCAAAACATTACAGAAGTTCAATGAGTTACGAATGCTGTTTCATATTCACTTCAGCATCAGCCATTAAAAATAGCCAGACACACACACACACACACACACCAGCAAACCACAGAAATGCCCCCCACAGGGGAGAAACGCTCTGAGGCACCAGGGCAAGAATTGCAGTGCGGCACAGATCAGGGTGGACAGCAGCAGGTCAGACAGACAGCAGCTCATCTGGGGGGGCAGACGCAGAGTTATGCCCCTGTTACAACCCTTCCATTTTTCACTTCTCAATCTCAGTGATTGGAGAGCAGAGAGAATAGAGCGGGAAAGTGTGGCAGCATCCATCTTCTCTCCACCACACTCCCTCACGGCTACTTTACACAATTTATGAGGCACATAACACACACACAAAAAAAAGAGAAAGAGAGAAAGAAAGAGAGAACAGGAGATGAAATCACATGCAAGTCTTGATCCAAATCTGGTATTGATTGGAACAGTGAATAGGGCCATAAAATACTAATACATAAAATATTATGACCTTTTACAGCTAAATTGAAATTGACTACAATGGAGAGCGATGGTATTATGCATAAAAACCTGCTGCGGCAGTTGTACTTCACAGTAATGGTGTCTGAAATGGGCCGATGCTGTTGATTTCTTGAGTGTGCGACTTTTTGTTGGACGACGTGCGAAACTGCAGGTCTAGACTAGTGCATTAATTCATGTCACAAGATTAGTGGGGTCGTGACAACAAACTCAACTAGACAAGCAAAAAACATCACCACCCTTCAAGACTTTCTGAGAAACAGTAATTCAATAATAAAGTGAGCGAATGCATTATTAGATATTAGAAACTTAAATCTGGGTTTAATCACATCTTTGGATATGGAGACAAAGAGACCACAGAAGAGTTACAGCATTGCTTTGAAATGCACTGTAGACCAGTGGCTTTACCACATGCTGTCACAATATTGCATAGAAGCATTTTTGGGTAGTTGAAATTAAATTAAATAATAAAATAAAATAAAATACACCACCTCCTGTGGTGTAATGTAACTAAAAATATTAATTCCTCTACGGTTATTAAATACAGTTGAAGTCAAAAGTTTACATACACCTTGCAGAATCTGCAAAATGTTAATTTTCTTACCAAAATAAGAGGGATAACACAAAATACATGTTATTTTCTTATTTAGTACTGACCTGAATAAGATATTTCACATTTCACATTTCAAAATGTTTACAAATAGTCCACAAGAGAAAATAATAGTTGACCCTGACCAAAAGTTTACATACACTTGACTCTTAACACTGTGTTGTTACCTGAATAATCCAGAGCTGTGTGTTTTTTGTTTAGTGATAGTTGTTACGAGTCCCTGTATGATTTTGAGATCCATCTTTTCAAACTGAGGACAACTGAGGGACTCATATGCAGCTATTACAGAGGTAGAACTATTACAAGGTTCAAACACTCACTGATGCTTTAGAAGGAAACACAATGCATTAAGAGCTGGGGGTGAAAACTTTTTGAATTTGAAGATCAGGGTAAATTTAACTTATTTTGTCTTCTGGGAAACATGTAAGTATCTTCTGTAGCTTCTGAAGTGCAGTACTAAATGAGAAAAATATGATATTTAGGCAAAATAAGAAAAATGTACACATCTTCATTCTGTTCAAAAGTTTACACCCCTGGCTTTTAATGCATCGTTTTTTCTTCTGAAGCATCAGTGAGTGTTTGAACCTTGTGTAATAGTTGCATATGAATCATTTAGTTGTCCTCAGTGTGAAAAGATGGATCTTAAAATCATACAGTGATTGTTGGAAAGGGTTCAAATACACAAAAATGCTGAAAAACCAAAGAATTTGTGGGACCTGAATGATTTTTCCAAAGACCAGCGGCCAGTTTAACTGTTCAGAACAAACAACTATCACTAAACAAAAAAACACACAAAGTTCTGGATCACTCAGGTAACAACACAGTTTTAAAAATTGAACAGATCAACACAGTATTAGAAAATAACAGATCAAATCAATTAGGGTGCAATATATTGCACCCTAATTTAGTAGAACACAATGCTTTGATCTGTTATTACATTTAAATATAAAGGTAATTACTCCATTTATTGCATTAACCACATGAATGACATCAAGACTGGAATCAGCTAGAACGAAAACATTCAAAATATAAGGATCTGAGAACACACAACAGAATAAATCAGCTTCGCTCTAAAGGTATTTGGCAGTTGCACAAACCACAAACACGCACACACCATAAAGCACCAAACGCGTGCATTTATTCTCTCCCTGTGGTTCCCAAGCAAGCCATTTCCCCTGCAGCGTCTGGGCTCCGCAGTTATGCTTTCAACACTCCATCATGCAGCCATCATATCCAGAACGCCTTAATTACTGCTGCCATTTTGACTGAGCACCCTCCTCGCCCTCCAAATGAATAACACCATCAATGTTTAATAAGGGTCCTGCTCTAATCAAAGACACAGGCACACACCTCTCACTCAAATACACATGAGTGCACATACGCTCACCCCCGAATATACACATAGCCTGCAGTTCCAAACATAATCATAAACTCAGCTGGTCACGCACAGAGGGAACCCGACATTAATATGGCCACAGGCTATGAAACAGGGCTGATGGAGGAAGGCAGAGGGAATGAGAGCGAGAGAATATGTTCAGAATGGCATACCATAATACTACCCATTTTCTAATATTTTTGCAGTGTGTATACTGTGGATGGTATACAAAAGTTCTGTATGCATGGAATGGATGGAACACAGAAAAATATTCAATATACGAGCATGGAATAGCACATCCTACAAAACAATGTGCTCATCTTGACAAACCTAAACCTACCAAAGTTTTTGTTAACTTGAAATATAGTCGAAAAATAAAAACATTGTATAAAGTCTGCACTTTTAAAGGCTGCACTTATTTGATCAAAATTAGAGTAAAAGCAGTAATATTGTGAAAATTTAAAGTTAAAGTCTTCTAATTTAATATATTTTAAAACGCATGTTATTTGTGCTGACAAAGCTGAATTTTCAGCATCATTACTCCAGACTTTAGTGTCAAATGATCCTTCAGAAATCACTGTAATATGCTCAAAAAAAAAAAAAAAAATTAATTAACACTGAAAAGTTGTTCTGCTTAATATTTTTCAGGATTCTTTGATGATTATGATGATATATTTAAAATAGAAATCTTTTGTAATACTGTAAATGTCTTACGGTCACTTCTGATCAGTTTAATGCAGCATTCCTAAATGAAAAAAACAAACAAACAAAAAAAACCTAACTAACCCTCAAATTTTGTACAGTTATACATACTACAATATAGATGCATTTGCTTTAGATCCAGTACAATTATTTAATTTTGAAAATTGATTTGGTAACACTTTACTTGAAGCCTTTATGTATAATGCATTATTAAAGTATTTTTAATGCAGTAATTATGCCTTGTAATGCGCATAGTATGGTCTCATAAATGTGACACTGGACGACAAAACCAGTCATAAGTAGCACGGGTATATTTGTAGTAACAGCCAGCAATACATTTTATAGGTCAAAATTATTATTACTTCATTTATGCCAAAAATCATAAGAATATTAAGCAAAAATTATGTTCCTTGAAGATATTTTGTACATTTCCTACCGTAAATATATCAAAATAAATACATTTTATGGATTAGTAATGTGCATTGCTAAGAACTTTATTTGGACAATTTCAAAGGCCCTCAGATTACAGATATTCAAACAGTTGTATCTCGTCCAAATATTGTCCTAACAAACCATACATCAATGGGAAGCTTATTTTTGCAGCTTTATGCAGATGATGAATAAATCTCAATTTAAAAAAAGACTCTTATGACTGGTTTTGTGGTCCAGGGTCACAAATAACTGTAAGCACAGTTATAATACATTATAACACTCATCTATTAATTAAACACACTTTTAGAAAGTTTTTAATGCATTATGCACATGATAAACAACTGCAAATATTGTAATGCATTTTAACTTTAGTTATAATAATTTATGGAATGATATAATACATTCTAACATACATTATGAATAACTTTATAGACAAATTTCAGTGTTTGCAAACAGTGATGATCTTTCAAGTAGCAGCAGAAGCCATGGAATAAAAGACTAAAAAAAGGTACATCTGAGTTCATATTTAAAAATTCTAAAAATTTATTTTTCCCTCACAATTCTTAGATTATATCTCACAATTCTGATAAGAAAAATCAACTCGACATTCTCTCTTTTCTCATGAGTTTACAAGCCCACACTTCTACGCTTTTTTTACTCAATGGACAAACTCACTATTGTTGTGTTAATTGGAGTTATAAAGTCCCAACTAGGAGATATAAATTTGCGAAAAATAGTCTGAATAGTGAGATAAAATAGGTAAATGTTATATAAAAGTGTTATGTACTACAATTTGTCCCCTATGAACTGCCTATGTGATTATTGTAGACCTTTTCAGATCAAATTTATGCTTTAAAAGTAATCATAGCAGGTTTCATCCATTAGTTAGTCCATTAAACGTCTGCGTCTAGCTTCAAATGGCATCTTTGATGACAGTATTCTATAAAAAATGATCTGCATTCCGATTCTGACATCCAAAGGCACAACGATACATTTTTTCTCTTATTCGATGGAATTTACCCATTTCCCTCCACTTGTCACGTAATTGTTGACGTAACTGTGATGTCTACTCCAAAGCAGTCCATAATGTATCATACAAAAGAGCTTTAATGACATTTAAAGCTCACGTTAAATTTTTTTGGACATGGTATCGATTGGTCTGAAAAGATGAAGATTTATGGATGTATTTATATATTTTAGAGGGTCCTTGGAATCAACAGAAAACTGTTGTAGCATATTATTGTTAAAAATTGTTATTGTCGATTTAAAAATTACAATGAAAAAAAATACTAGATTGTAGTATTTGCTAGCAGTGAGAGCGGTTCAGAAGAACGGGAGAGTGGTGGTGGGCGGCAACGGGAATCAAATAAGGGCACTGGCTCTCTGGATAGCGTTTCCTCTGATAAGCTGAGCCACAGCACCTGGTGACTAAGGAAGGCTTAATTTGCACTCTGCTCTTTCCCTCACAGAAGCTCATTCTACAGGAGTGTTACAAGAGAAAGTTCAATAAAGGGTAAAGATATTTATTTTCTCTCTCTCCCAGTGGCAGGGGAGCACGGCATTAACTACAGCCAATGGTATCGATTCCCCTGGGTCAGCGACGTGTCTGTGTGACTGCGACAAGGGGGGAATTTAGTGTTCGGCTGTGAAACAACAAGAGTTGCGATTTTATCTATTAATTTCATACTCAAGTGACTGGGTAGTTGGCCGGCATCCCACGGAAGCTGAGAGATGGGAGATATTAAATGAATGGAGTCATTAATAACGTACCGAGGAACCTTGCCTTAAAGGGATAGTTTACCCAAAAAAATAAACTCTGTCATCATTTACTCACGCTCATGTTGTTCTAACCTCACATGAATGCTTTCTTGTGTAAAATACACAAGTTGTTATACAGGTTTGGAACATCATGAGAGTAAATGAAGGCAGAATTACACACAGGCACATCATGTGATATGCGTAGAAGATCTCAGCTCTGTTTATCCTCCGTTTCACCGCGTTCGCATCTCTCTGTTCAGCTCGTCACCCCGCAGTGAACAGTTTCCCCTCTTTGTCTCGACACAACCCCCTGCTAGGTCTGAGGGCGGCCTCTCTCTCTGTCTATTAAAGGTTTTATGCTGGAGAGAAACTTCAGGTCAGCAGATCTTAAGAGTTGGATAAATGATGGTTTAAAGCTGGAGGGACACGGAGACACAGACGTCAAGAGAAACAATCTATTCCTTCATCTTCGAAATGGACCAAGAAACACTGTTTGTCCTAAAGAGCAAGATTTACACACTGTAAAACGAGAGACATCAATTTCTGACCTGGAGAGCAGCAGAACAGGACAGAAATGCTGGAATCGACACACACGTACACACTAACGAGTGCGCGTGTGAAACACACCGAGGGCCGTCAAGGGGAATCTTGATGTAATCCACCAATTTGATTCCGAGAAGCTCATCTGGTTGATAATCGGCATGCTTCTGTCAATCACACGCTCCCAAATCAAAAATCAATTCCGTTCAAGCACTCTTTATCATGCCTGTTTAACACACATTATTACCATATTACCCCAGGCCAACAACGAGAGCTTGAGTGGGTAAGTACACCTGAGAAGGCAGCTGAAGAAAAGACATTGTAATCTGAATTTACTACACAACAAAACCCTGAGGACACAAAGAAGCTTTGTGGATTCGAGGAATAAAGTATGAAAGGTCATGCGACACAGTGAGCCATGATTATATTGAACATAAAGTACAGCCTTGAGTGTCTTGTTGCTGATATACCGTAGAACAAAAACGTACATATTGCATATATACTTTAATGATCACACTTTATTTTAAGGTCCAGTTCTCGCTGTTAACAAAACTATTAACTACGGATTTTGCCTCAATAAATTCCTAATTTGCTGCTTATTAATAGTTAGTAAAGTAGTTAAGTTCAGGTATTAGGTAGGATTAAGGATGTAGAATATGGTCATGCACAATAGGCGCTTTGTAAGTACTAATAAACAAGCAACATGCTAATAATAAGCATGCTAATAAGTAACTAGTTAATAGTGAGAATCGTTCCCTATACTAAAGTGTTACCAGTTTAGTATATAAAACATAATACAACATTGGCACACCCAGGCCTCTAGACTATGGAAGCCATTTCTGCTACTGAATTAAAAAAATATAAAAATACAATTCCGATTTTTTCTCTCACAATTCTGATTTTTTTTCTCGCAGTTCTGACCTTTTTCTCAAAATTGCGAAATATAAAAACAGAATTATGACCTTTTGTCATCAGAATTGCAATTCTAACTTTATAACACCCAGTTGCGAGGTATTATGTCAGAATTGAAAGATAATCTAAATTCTGAGAACATATCAGTCTTTTTTTCCCTCAAAATTGGACTTTATATCTCACAAATGCAATTGTGAGTTTACAGCATGCAATTCTGATAGAAAAGTCAGAATTGTGAGACAAAAAGTCTCAATAACCTTTTTTAAAAATTTGTATTCAGTGACGGGTTTCCATACTAGACAGAGATAAAAACGTGGAGGACGATTTTTTTTGTTTGTTTTTTTTTTTTTTAAGAGTCAGTCAAAATGATTTATATAACAGCCCCAAACTCAATAGTGTGTTAGTGGTTTGATTCAGAATCACTAATATTGTTCAGAGCCGCTATTGAATTCACAAGTGACTCCCCTCACTAAATCAATTCAAAACAATACTGTAATTCATATGACAGTAGCCATGTTTGCATGAACACTTTGTTTCAACTGGAATAAAATCATTCTGATTGAATCCAAACACAATGTTTAGATGAACGCTAAATAAAGTGATCGGTTTGATGTGCACATTAGTATGTCACAAGCCTCAAATCAGATTTCATCTTTTGACAGGTGCACGCTGCACGAACATACAGTTTCTCACAGTTTTTGCATAATAACTATCCTCCATTGTTTTAAAAAGCAAACTTGATTTGTGATGCGATCTGGGAAAACTGGGAAAAAGAGCGATTTATTGCAGCAAGCAGAAATGACTGTCTTTCTCTTATGTTAAGAATGTGCTGCGTAGGTGCTTTCTCTTAACACCACAAAACAGTTAACCTATCAAAATAAGCCTCTTATCAAAATAAGAGTAGTTAATGACAGTCACACTGCGCTCGCTTTTCTAAACTACAAGGTACACTATTCGTGCTATCTAAACCTACAAGGGGTGATCAAAAGTTTGGAGATTATGCCTGTGATAAACAACGGAAAACAGACGTTAGTCTGTTTGTGTAATGATGCAGTATAGCACTCCTGACTTGACAGACAGCTCTCGTTAAACCTGTGATTGGAAGTTGAAAGCCATCTCACTTTAAACCAGTTTTTCTCAAAATTCCATTCCTGATAATCATAGCTATCAGCCATTAATTGTTGTTCAAGTCATTTCTAAAAGAAATAAAAATGTACTTTTTAACACAAATGCTCATCTTGTACTAGCTCTGTGATGCACACCAGTGACTTTACACATCACATAATCCAACTGGAAAGGTCACGTGCGGTTAGTTCTTCGCCTGTGTACTCTGGTTCAATAAGGAAGGGTATATTTATTTATTTTTTTTTTTTAGAAAATGACTGATTGTTTGCCTAGATATGACCCTTATTCCTCGGCTGGGATCGTGCGGAGCCCTTTGAAGCTGTGCTGAAATTGCAGATTGGACCTTCAAACTGTTACCCACCACTAAAGTCCACTATATGGAGAAAAATCCTGGAATATCTTCTTTAAAACCCTTAATTTCTTTTCGACTGAAGAAAGAAAAACATG
This sequence comes from Labeo calbasu, assembly GCA_019740295.1. NCBI lineage: Eukaryota > Metazoa > Chordata > Actinopteri > Cypriniformes > Cyprinidae > Labeo > Labeo calbasu. The sequence continues at coordinate 20,409 of JAHKKF010533924.1, forward strand.
AACATCTTGGATGACATGGGGGTGAGTAAATTATCAGGAAATTTTTATTCTGGAACTAAACTAATGCTTTAAAAGACGACAAGCGCATGAAGGTTTGTGCAATGATGCTTATATTAATCAAGGAGTAAATTTCCGCGATCCCAAAACAAGACGTCTGCAGTTAAGAGTTTGAAGCAAGCACTTATGGCACAATGTTATCCTGCACCACTCCACAGACAATGAGTGGCAAGAAAATTTTAGATCGACACGACAGCCATTTATTATATTCAACAACAACATTGGCTCGTTCCATGAGTCATTTCTATGTCACTGCACATGCGTAAAACTTCCCAGTCTCGGTTTTCAATCCAATCAAGTGTTTATGTGTCCTATTGAACAGATTAGAAAATGGTTTATCCCACCCCTATCAACCCGATTGAAATTTCAATCATTTTGGGCATTTTTAATCCAATTGAGGTGTTTACACTGAGCATTTTAATTCAGATTGGACTTTTAAACCAATACTCCTCCATGTAAACATGTTTAATTAAAGATATATTTACAACAGAGTTGTGCTGAAATAAAGATCATACTACTGAAGTCAATGGGGACCAGCATCTGTTTGCTTACCTACATGAGTGACAGAATCAAACTGAAACAAATCTATACTACAACTACAAAACTGTCCTTGTTTATGTAACTTAAATCACAGGATATATACTAAAACATCTACTTATCAGAGCACGCAGCATTAATTTTTGTCTATAAGAAGCTTTGAACTTGATTAAATGAAGCGCTTCAGAACAACCATGTTTACTGAATGCTTCTAGAATTTGTCAAACAAAAAATAAGTTAATTTGTCTCCTAAATGTTTAATTTAGGAGTCAATGACTCCCTTGTCACCCTATTGCTGAATACTCTGTTTCACTCGAAAATACATCAGATTACCAAGTAAAATGGGTTGTGTTTCATGTTGATTTAATAGGATGTTGTGCGGCTAGATTAACAGGTGTTTTGCTGCTAAGGCTGTAACGCTGTCAGCATGCAGGACCTAAATGATCCATCTAATAAAGCAGCATTAAATCTGTAAGCGTCACATGGAATAATTCAATCATTCACATCGGATGAGACAAAGTCCACCCTTATTCCCCTAACCTGCTAATGAAACACGACCCACATCAAGCAGGCAAGACAGACGAGCAATTGTGAAGAAGACAGCGATGCCGCGGATACCATAATGGACACGTTCCTGTTTGGACGAGGAGAGGAAAGAAGCAGACCTATCAATTTCCCACAACTCTCCCCTCGAGTAATTTTGCGGCGAGCTTCGGTGCTCTAATTGGTGGACATTTTCAGAAATGAAATTTGACAACAAAAGATAGCCCGCAATGACAGGCCAGCTCCCAGGCTCCCTAACCAGAAGTGACGGCACTTTTTATACGCCATCTGCAATTGAAGAAATAATTAGAAGTATTTTGGCTGGTGTAACATTATTTAGACAGGCCATCAATGTTCGTCGACCCCTCCCGCGTCCCCTCGTTTGCAGGTGAAGCTCAATTTGCGGTTGGACCGTTTCATTAAAACACCAGTCACACCGACTCTGCCTTTGTACGGCAGGCAGAGTGCATTCTGGGTAGACAAATCTGCGTCTAAGAGTAAGGCGGTAATCAAGTCTTCTGTCCTCAACCCTCAATTCTAAAATTGTGCACCTCCAAAAAGGTCTAAAAAAGAAGAAAATAAAGCATTTCCCTTTCAGTTCAATCAAGCCGAGATGGAATAATGAGGTGAATATAATTTAAACCAATCTGCGATTTCTGCTTTTTAGAAATAAGCTTTCACATCCTCCTGTTTCCAAAAACAGAACGGCACAGTATGCGGCGGCATGACTTGTTGCTAAGCTACAAGATGCATCTAGAAGAAACCGCTAAGTGAATGCTTTGTGCGAGCGCGCACACACGTGCGCGTTTGAGTGTGCATGCTTTTTTTTCTCGCATGTGCTTCAATGGGAGAGTGATGTGGAATTGCTTTTCTTCAATGAGTGACAGGCAGGAAGTTCTTGAACAAATATGAGAAGAGGAAATGCAGAATGAAAAAGGGGAAAATAGAATGAGGGAAGTGCATTGAGAGGAAGAGAAAAGCTCAGGGGCGGAACGCACGAGTAGCACTTGTCCGGTTCTCCAAATTAGGCCAGATGAATCATAAGGACTCAGAGAAACCACAAATCAGAAGAAGCTTCCTCTATACGCTTTTATTCTCAGGCTTTCAAAGCCTATTCACATCAAGTCTGAACGTACGAGGACAAAAAATGCACAAAAAGATTTTCAAATGAACAATGAACCTTTATGAGCTTGTTATGTAGTGTATTTTTATTTGGAGGCTGAGCCAGTTTTACTTCTTTAAATGCTGATCGGTTCATTCAGGTATCCATTTTTTTTCAGCAGAACAGGAAGCTGCCGTTAGAGACAAAGCTCAGGTACAAGAAAAAAATCATAATGGTTATAAACACGGAACTTCCGGTAAATAAAATAAAATAAAAATTGAAAACTTGGAAAAAAACATTTTAGACTGTCATGATGTTCAGTTATGTTTAGTCACACTACACTTCTTTTGAGACTAAACTGACACTTTAATTGTTTTATTCAGATATTGAGACAAATAAATAAATAATATATGAAACAAAATTAATAAAAATATAGTTTAATAACTTAATAATTATAGTTTAATTTAGTATTAATATTATTATATTTATTATTATATATTATTATTTAATATTCATTTTAAACAATTTTAATAAAACAATAATACAACAAAATATAAGAAAATACATACATTAAAAATATAGAAATAATCAAATATATAACAAAATTAAAAAAAAATATAAGACATAAATATTTGTCAAAATGTATGTATATTTTTAATAATATATTTATTATATATATATATATATATACATAGATACAAAATAAAACTGCAATAAAACAAAATATATAAAAAATATACATTAAATATAAAGAAACAGTTGTCAAAATATATAGTACAGTTAATGTTAGAATATATATAATAATATTATTATATATATCAATATACATAAATATTTGTTAACTATTTATATATTTTTATATTATGTATTATATATATATATATATATATATATATATATATATATATATGTTAAATATATTTAAAAACACACAAAAAACAAAAAACACACAAAAAACAAAGGTTATGGTTAGTTGATGGGTAACTGCTCGACCACCTTGCCTACTTCTAACACGGTTACCTACATTTCTTTCAGACACATTGAACACATTAAACCCTCATTTCAGGAGGGATGGTGAATAAGAGAGACAGAGAAGCGGTGTCAGGCCAGGGAAGGGTTCGCAGATACAGGGAGACACTTAAGGGAGCGGGCTGGCACTCTTTAAAAGCAGCCGAACGCGCCTGCAGCTCTCATTCAGCTCAGCAGAATAGCTGATTAATTAACGGGCAAAAAAGCACTCCAGCACTCACACAACCAACACTAAAAGCTTTTCTTTCTCCATCTAGTGATTTCTATAATTATTTTGATGGCGAGGCTGCGCTCCAGGCCTCAAGAAAGTGGGGAAGGAGGAGGAGGTGGAGGGTACATGCGGAGATGACGAGGAGAAAGAGTCCTAACTGTGTTTTTTTTTTTTTTTATATGGGCCAAATCTTTCAGTGAGGTATCTGGGCACAATGGCTGCTGATGGGGCACTTGAGTGGACATTGGTAACCCGTGGAGTAGCTCTTGATGGGTTTGTGCCGTGTTTTGGACTGACCCTGGCAGGGTTACATTGAGGATTGGACGACAGTTTGCTTAGTGCGGTCTGGGGGCTATTGTTCTCGAGCACATCCAGGACACGGCATTCATACGCCGAGTGCCGAGTGGAGAGCGGGCAACCTTGTGGACCCCCTCCTCCTCTTATCAAACCGACTCCCCACTTTTTCCTCATATGTTTGTCTCTAAAAGTGTTTTTGGAGATGTGGAAGCAAAGGTTGGCAATCTGCAGCTCTCCATTGGTCTCTGAAGAACTCGGTTGCCCCTGTGCAGATAAGCGAGCCACCTGTCTCCCCCATCCCTCTCTATCTCTGGAGGGAACAATGATTATTTTTTAATTGGAGCGGAGCAGAGCTCTGGAGAGTCTGGTTGTTATAGTAACTTTCCACGCTGAGTGCGGTGGGCCTCTTCAGGGCTGAAGGAGCAGCTCACTGCGGACCCTTCTTCTCACAACCAATGCCAAATAGCTCCTCGCTCGCTTCGCTCTCATGAGGGGAACCTCAAGAGCCCCTCACTCTTTTCTCTCACCACATTCCCCACGTCCTTCACCTGCCTGCCTCTCCACCGCCCCAGAGCGCTCAGATGAAAGGAGGAATGGAGGGGGGAAAGGAAGGTCTCCGGCATTGGTTGTCTGGATGATAATAGTTCTATGTCTCAGATTTCAATTGCTCAAATCACTTGCATTAGCATCAGGAGACTGGGGTGGGTGATATACCAGTAGACATAATTAACTGGCAGAAATTTGTCAACCGACAGATTTTAGACTCGTCTCAATCGCAGTTACATGTTAAATGAGGTTGCTGTGCAACGTGATCACGACAACGTGTCGTTTGCATGCATTTTGGAGCATTGCATTTTCAAAACAAGTGATTTTAAGCCGTTAAAACACAACAAGAAGTGAAAGAGAATGGCATATTTCATTTTGCTATTTGCACGCACTGTCTGACAGTTTCTGAGCACCGTCAGAGAGGCGCACGCATGCGAGTGCGGGAGTATTGAACGAGTTATTTTTGCCCTTTATAGGTCTTGAACAGATTATTTAAACACATGTATGTATCAAAATGCCAGTCTTTGCAAGTATCCTTGTAAACACAGTAATTTAGGTCTTACGTGAAAGCAAACAGTTGAGAAAGGAAACACACGTGTAACAGTATATTGGATCTGGGCAGCTCTTAAAGTGACAGCAGTCTAAAATTCCTGCTGTCGGTCATTCATGTTAATTAAACAATAAAAGAGAGAACATCTCTCACTGCTCTTGACTAAATCACTTTTGTAACTTTAATAATAAGAAAAAAATGTAACGCTTTCCCTGCCAGACACAGAATTTTTCGAAATATTCCACTCTCATTAATAGAGATAAGCACTGAAATTACATAAAGTCATTATGGAGAAGTTAAACAAAACTTGTATGAATTTAGAAATATTTGTATAACTATTCCTGTAGCATACTGTTTTAATGACAGCGAGGAGTGCTAGTTCATCTTTAAACTAAACTGCAGACATCTCATGTTATGAGAAAATATTTTTAGCGAGAACAATAATCGATAATGTGCACATACTTCAATATTATGGCGGACGCTGCTGGATGTTGTGGTCGAACAGTCCATTCTCCAGTTTGCATATAGGACCAATGATAACAGCTTACTGTACAACCACAGCTGCACAGATGTGTTAATGTCATCTTCACAACATTATGAAAAATACCACTGTATTTGAAGGATGCAACTTGAAAACAACGGTAAGATTTGCAAGTTTCCTTTTTAAAATACTTGTCAGTGACGCGCAGAGTCAGACAGTAGCCTACACCTGCAATAAATATAGGCCTGTCTGTTTCCACTAAAATTAGCTAAAAGATGTTCACATCATCAGCAAAGCTGCATAAATTTAACTTGATTTTAATTGTTTAAAACTGTTGAAATACTACTTATGTAATCAACCGCATATAACTGAAAACTGCCTAATGTTAGCGAGTGAAATGTCGATCCAGGATGTGGTTAAGGCCTGTGCAAGTTTTAGGAGTGCTGATGGAAGTGCACTGCATCTCTGCTTTGATAACTGTATTGAATATGATCCAGATGTAGTATTTGAAAAAAATAATATTTTCTCAGCCTTTTGTTTAAAATGTTGCTTTTTTATAAAAGCTACCTACATTCAAGTGTTGATAAAAAATGAACACTTGAAGCTAAAACAGAACAGATTTTTTGGTAGAAGAAAAATAGAGGGTCTGTTCTTTACTTTGATGTATTGCACGTTTAGATATTCATACAAAATAGTCTGGGGGCCATGAAATTTTAGTGAAAATCATCAAAAATGCTGGTGGTGGCTGACAACTTTTTTTCAAAATCACTGATGGGGAAATAGTTAATTTACATAGTAAAGAATATGCAGTGTTTTTTATATATTTTATTACTTTATAAAATGCATGTAGCATTTCTTATTTATTTGTTCTATTGTAGTTTTTTTGTCATGTTGCTTGTAAATAGTTCTGTTTTTAAAAAAATCACTGTCCACCCCTGAATCAGACTAGCTTTCATATAATTTAATTGGTATTATTTATGCATTCATTTATTTAAAAATACACTGCTGTTCAAACTTTGTGAAGAGAAAAATCTGTTTATTTGGTCAAACTAAAGTAAAAACAGTAATATTATAAAATATTTCAATTTAAAATATTTTTTTTGATTTTATTTTTTTTCCTATAATGGCAAATATGAATTTTCAGCAGCCTGAATGCCACTCATTCTAATATGCTGAGCTGCATCTCAAAAAGCACTGCTTATTAATTCTTACTCTTATTATTATGAAAACAGCTGTGCTGTTTTTTTTTTTTTGTGGAAACTGTGGAACATGTTTTTCAGGATACTTTGAATAATACAATGATCAAAAGAACATTTTTAGGAGCTTTGAGTTTCTTAATTAAAATTCATTTTGATATTTATGATAATTTTAGGGCATTAAGTCAAAAGTGTCAGAGTGAAACAACTGTTCTGATTTCATAATGAAGAAAAAAGTTTTGATCTTTTATTATATTTTAATTACAAAACTGCTTGTGTCCACAAAATCAAAGTCATGTGGTATATGCAAATATATGCTTGATGGTTAAAACACATGCCAATTTATGAAATAAAAACTTTTATTAAACTTTTTAAAACCAACATGAATACAAAGACTTTTCTAAAAGCTTGGTAGATGTGGTTTAAACTAGATATTTAAAATAATCTTTCTATTTTTTACTCTTCTGTCACTGACCCTTAAACCATGCACTGCACAGTTCTTTATTAAGTTACCACCACTGGAGAGTAGCTCAGTTTTATTTACTCACTAAAGCCATTTGAATTGCTTTTGGCACTCGTTGAGTATGCATTTTGGACCCAGAAAATACCCAGTAGAGGATCCAGGATCCAACAGAGGAGTGCAGTTTTCCTGATTTAAAGCTCAGCTTCAAAATGTCTACATCGAGTGTAATTGTGTGAAACATTTGCTACGAGTAGGTAGTACTGTGCTCTAGTCTTGCCTTCTGACAGACTAAATCAAATCACAGGTGAAATTTGTGCTTCAATACCGAGAGAAGTGATAAAACTATTTCCTCCACAGTCTATCTAAGCCATGTATTGAAAAAGAGGTCGCAAAAAGTTGCAAAAAGAGGTCATTAGCACTTCACATATTTGCATATCAATGCCATATACAGTCTTCACATACAAAAATGTTAGCTAATCATGGCGAAGGTTATTTACATCTATAAGTCTTATAGGCGTAGTTCACCAAAAAAGAAAAAAAATATGCCCAAAATTTGACTTTATTTCTACTGTTAATCACTCTCATTGTTTGGACAAAAACACTGTGCAAAGTTGTATATAAAAACAAATTTATATACTACATAAGAGCGAGTAACAGTTCTGGGTGATGTTCACACAAAGCACTTTTTCTTGTATTAGTAGACTCATTTTTTACTTAAAAAGTAGATGCAGAGAATCCTGTTGCACTTCACTACTGACCATCTAAGCCACTACACGCATTGAGAGACAATTTTTATGACAGCGATGGGCAGCAGGGTGTGCGTTAAACTGCCCGTCTGTCTAAATAACCGAGCCGCTTTAATGACTCTCAGAGGACGCTTTTAAATCAGACACCGGCCATACAACAGAGCAACTCTCCCGTTTAACAAACTCTTCAAATGACACGAGAGCACGCTCATGCTGACACCAGAGTCACTGATGCTATTCTCATTCACATCCTCAATTTACTCATCAGCAGCCTATCAGCATGAATTTACTTAAAATTCTCTCCTTATGCGAGGCAGAAATGAATATGCAGCGGTATTCAAACCCTAACCCCCCTGGCAGAATGTGAAAAGCTAAAGGTGGAGAACTGAACCTGATTATTTATCAAAAACTGAGGCTTGTAGGAGACACCTGGCCACTGAGTCAGACAAAGTGTCATACAGAGTCGCATATGACAAAGCTATGTCCTTAATGAGCTGAGCTGAGGCTATAGCTGATATACCTTTGTCTCCATGTGGCAGACATCTTTCCCTTCATATAAAATAAATGAGTTTCCTTCAGCCAAACTACAGTATCTGACCAACAACTGACCTCTCACGCTGAGACCTTCCTGTTCCGAACGAAACTTCTTGTGACCCAAATATCCACTCAGAAATGGCTACAGAGATGATGGGAACAAGACATTCAAGTATCTACAAAGCAGGAACATGCTGGTTACTTTTGCATTAATTTTTATATAAGAGGGAAGTTTTCACTTGTGTTTTTAATGTGAGACACTATAGGCAAAAACACTGTTTTCATGTACTGGTCAATTCTGAGATTTTGGCTTTATCCAATGTTTAAGTTTATGTTTTGCAAATGTATGATAATACCTTATTTGCACATTTAAACAACATTTTCGCAAAACAGGTTTGCAAATTTATGCTGGGGTAATATGGTAATACCAATTATTTATTTATTTATTTTCATCTTGAGTGTCTTGCCTTAAAAATGGAGTTCTTGATTTAAATTTCAAGGCTAATGCATTAGTTCACCATAGGTGGAAGCCAGTGTAATATATATTGATATATATTAAAGCTCAATCAAAAGAACAGAGATACAGCATAGCTGTGTCAGAGCTGCAGACTGAGCTGATGTGTCCAGCAGAAATGAGAGAATCAATATTTGAGCAGCTCCTCTGGGTTTACAGCTGTGCCTCTGTGTCTTAAGGTTATGAGAGTTACAAGTCATGGCGAGGAAGAACTTGTTATTACGGGTGTGTTATTAGGCGTTATTGGCTTCATTACGGTTGCTAGGCAACGTGCTATATTAATATAGCATTCAGCTGACATGCATCACAGGTGTGTTTACCAGGTGTTATACAACAGCTTCAAATATGACTCATTTAAACAGAATTGATTGGTTTTACCATTCTGAGTGTTTCGTTTTGAAAAGTAATATTATAGAACAGGTTGTTTTTGCACTTATTCCAGGCATTTCATTAAGATGTTATAAATGAGATGAAATGCATTTTGTTTAAGTACAGTACATTTCAATAGTTTTGGGTCGTCTCTTATGCTCACTAAAGCTGCATTTATTTGATCAAAAATACTGTAAAAACAGTATGGCAAAACTGAATTTTCATCAGACATTACTTCAGTCTTTGATTCATGCTGAATTGCTGCTCAAGAAACATTTCACTAACACTTCAGAATTATGTACTATCATTAAAGAATAGGTACTGTACACTGTAACAAATGGCATATGCACTATTAAAAGGATTTAATAGTTTACCCAAAAACTTAAATTCCCCTATGACTTACTCACCCTCAAACCATCCTAGGTGTATATGACTTCCTTCTTTCAGACTAATACAGTATCAGTTACATACAAAAATGTCCTGGCTCTTCCAAGCTTTATAATGGCAGCGAATGGCTGTTGAGATTTTGTAGTCCAATAAAGTGCATCCATCCATCACAAAAACTGGATTAAATCGATGTGTTTGTGTAAGAAAAATATCCATATTTAAAATTTTATAAACCGTTATATCTAGCTTCCCCTAACTGATGTATGCATGTTCACAAGAAAGTGGTGCTCCAGCAGTTGATGTAGGACATAAATGAACAAGGAGACAAACGTTGAAGCACAGTGGAGAAGAGCAAAACAAAACACTTGTCGCAAATTAGAAGCACAAAATAAGGATCTGTAAAGAAAACTGTTGGAGGATTTTGATGTAAGCCATGAGGAGACTGGTTTTCCTTTGCTGTAAACAAAACACAAAATACACAAAAGCATTGATTCGCTTCAGAAGGTCTTTATTAACCCCCGGAGCCATGTGGAGTACTTTTTATGATGAATAGATGCACGTTATTGGACTTCAAAAAATCAACAGCCGTTCACTGTCATTATGAAGTTTGGAAGAGCCAGGACATTTTTTAATAAACATCTGACCGTATTCGTCTGAAAGAAGAAAGTCATTCATACCTAGGATGGCTTGAGGGCGAGTAAATCACAGCGTAATTTTCATTTTTGGGTGAACTGTTCCTTTAAAATTCTAGTAACTATTATTAACTACCAAGAAACTCTTATTAACAAATTAGTAAGTAATTGCACTCAGTTGAAAGTGGTAGTTCAATTTCAAATACAATTTTTTTCATATTCTCTGGAGAACTACTAAGATCTACTCTATGCAGATTCATACAACATAATATAAAAGAACTAGTATTTATTTGGATCAGTATTGTAAAGTGAATATCATGATAACCCACTAGTAATGACTCAAGTGTTACCAAATCCATTGGAAGGAATTTTGATCCAGATTCTTAGAAAAAACTCAAAAGTTTACAACATATCTTATACTGATCCAAATAATTAAAAATTCCTTACAAGGATGAGTCATTACTATCCAATAGTTTACAAAACTGTCAAAAGCTTGCTTGCTTTAGATTACTAATCCAAATAATTAGTAATTCCTTCCAAAGTATTAGGTATTGAGTCATTAGGTATTCAAATGAATTATGACTGTACAGAATAGATGTCTGGGAGGTATGAAAAATACTGATGAGCTAAGAGTGAACTACCACATTTGACTAAGCACTAGTACTAACAAATCCATTAATCAGAGCTTCTTAGTTAATAGTAGTTACTAGAGTGCTAATAGTGCATTATTCATTAATTCCTGTGTAGTTATTCATTACTGGACGATTCATTACCAACATTTCTTATCAGTGTTGAAAACAACTGTGCTATTATTATTTTTATATGATGTTTATTTATTTTTGAGAAAACAGCATTTATTTAAAAAGAAAATCTCTTGTAACATTGTAACTTTACTGTTACTTTTTGATCAATTTATTTCATTCTTTCTGAATCAGTGTGTTATTCAACATTCACCGGACTACAAAAAACAGACATTATAATGTGGTTATTTGTTACAAAAACCTTGTTTTTGTAGCATTTTTAATATAACTGATTAGTCATTGCATGATATTTGATCGTACTGCTATGACACTGATGAGAACTGCCAATGAATCAATGTTCTGTATACAATGGGTAAACATAAAAGAACCCTGTGCAATTTACACTCTAATCCTTCAGAAATCAATTCAATCACAAGGAAATCTACACACAGAATGCAACAGAAGTATAGGCTCATGGGGCTGGTTATAATTCTACCTGACCAACAATATGATCATTATGCTGCAAATGCTCACTTGCGGCAGACATAGACCTGTAGGCTATCCCAGGTGAAAAAATAAATATTATAAACCATACTAAGTTGGTTAGCCGACTGGTTTTAGCAGGATTGTGGCCAGACTGAGAAATCGCCAGAACATCTTAGCCTTGTTTAGGCAAGTTTTTCAGCAGCGATTTCCGTATATAAGCATATTTACCTGTCCGCAGCAGGAGGTGGAGGGCTTCGCTGTTTGTTCACTTTGGCGTACAGGCCATCCAGAGGGTCTTCTGTGGACGGCTCTCTGCTGTGGGATACCGGGGGCGGGGGTCTTTGCGGAGAGGGGCTGCGGTTCCCGTAGCGCGGCTGGGAAGGTGATCCACGTTCTCTGAAGTTGTTGATGCGGGCGTAGTTTGGGTCCAAGTCATCATCCTCCACATCAGGTGGGGAGAAGCGATCCCGGACCTGGCGTTCTCTCAATTCCTGGTGCTTGGCCTCAATTCTGTAACACAGAATATCTGATGTTAACCTGGTTATTATAATTTAGGCTGTTTGCCTAAAATTTCAACTGAGCCATTAAGCAAAGTCACACAAGCAATGAGACTGCAACTGCAACTGCAAGAACTTGAACTTGTATCGTATTTACACTTTCAAGGACGATTCTGAAAATACAATAAACTGGAAAGGTCAAGAAAGACCTTTTGGACAGATCCAGCTGATTTTCTCTCTCCCTCTTTCCTTTTCTGTCTCTCTCAGGAGCTACAACAGGCTCAGTCAATAAAGTCTCTCTCTGAACAAATGCCACTCTGGAGCATATGGAGGAGAACAGCATGGCTCCAGCTCACACTTCACACGCTTCCAAGTCCAAATAAGCCTCGGCAAACACCACACAAAATAATGACTGCAAAAACATCCCTGCATCTCAGCTAAATATATCCTTTTCTCCTGTCTTCTGGCAGAATATACATGACACGCCGAGAGACAGAGATAGAGAGAGGAAGGGGAATCTAGTGCTGTGTGTCATCTCAGTAATGGACCACAAAAAGCTGTCAGTCCTACTGAGTGAATGAGATGGAAAGGGACGAAAAATAAAGAGATCTAATCCTGTGTGTAATACAATGAGTCAACTAAAATCCTCTGTGTCATACATGACAGTAATGAGCTATACCTTTGTTCCATATGGCAGGTAATGTTTCTCCGAGATTACTTTTGAGTTTTCTTATGAAATCTACTTCAGCCAGTAACTAAATGATCAACTCATGCTGTTTGGAAATGACAGAAAAAACATCTATTCTGCTAACTTCACCACTAATGAATGCTATCTTTACATCAATGAAACATAAAAATAATGTACAGTCATCCATTGTACCATCCTGAAGGGATTTGTTTTGTAATAATGAATGGATTTTTCTTCACCTGAAATTATGATGTGCAAAAAGAGACTATAGAAATAATGTAGGCAATTGATTGCTTGGGTGAATGATCAATTATACAGTTTAGCAGTCATAATTTACTTACATGTATGCATATGGCAGCTTCAATCCAAAAAGTGCATTTAACCCTTGTACTGTTTTAAAAAACTGCCTTTTAAACCTCTCTTTATGCTATATTATCACCAAATCTTGGATTTAATCATTTTGTCAACTTGTTTTCTTTCAGTTAGCACAGAGTTTGTATTTCTTTTAGAACTGATTGGTTGTGGACCTCATTGTTTTGAACTCATGCACCTCAGTTTTTGAGAAGATAAAAGCATTGTTTGAAAATAATTTTACCAATGTTCACTCAAAAACTGAGGTGCATGAACAGATCAGAGGTATTATAATATTGCATAACCAGAAATTTATAAGCAATTTGTTAAAAATGACCAGAACGCAACATGAGGGTTAAAGGGATAGTTCACCCAAAGATGAAAATTCACCCTTAAGTTGTTCCAAATCCATAAGATCTTCATTCATCTTTGGAACACAAATTAAGATATTTTTGATGAAATCTAAGAGCTTTCTGACCCTGCATAGACAGCAACGCAACTACCACGTTCAAGAAAGGTAATAAGGACAATGTTAAAACAGTCCATGTGACATCAGTGCTTCAACCAGAACTTTAATGAAGCTACGAAAATACTTTTTGTGCACAAAGAAAACAAAAACAATGACTTTATTCAACAATTCTTCACTTCCGCTTGTGTCGTGATACTCTTCTGAATGGCGGTCGACAGTGATGCTTACTTTTTTGGGAAGTCGCACCATGTGACATTTTACAACATTAAGTAGAAGTCCTAAACTAATTTTGCCTTGTCATAAAAAGCTCAAATTATGTGATATTTTAAAAGACAAGGGGTCTCACTGACATAATTTTCTTGTTTTATGTTTTTTTTCTGCATGTTGGTTGCACCACATGACTGATTTGATAGACGTTTTAATCTTCCATTATAAAAGATAATTGTTCAGTAGGCTGTTTCACGTCGTTCCAAACCCGTAAGACCTTTGTTCATCTTTAGAACACAAATTAAGTTTAAATTTATTAATTAAATTGACATGTTCAAGGCTCAGAAAGGTAGTAAGGACATTGTTAAAATAGTCCATGTGACATCAGTGGTTCAACTGTATTGTTACGAAGATACGAGAATACTATTTATGTGCAAAGAAAACAAAATAACGACTTTATTCAACAATTTCTTCTGTTCCGTGTCAGTCATAAGAGTACACAACGAATGTAAGTAGTTGCATTGCTGTCTATGCAGGGTCAGAAAGCTCTCAGATTTCATCAAAAATATCTTAATTTTTTTTTCCGAAGATGAACAAAAGTCTTATGGGTTTGTAGCAACATGAGGGTGAGTAATTAATGACAGAATTTACATTTGTGGATGAACTATCCCTTTAAGCTATATACATTTCATCAACTATAGGCTAATAAACATATTAGTTATTACTATTAACAAACTAACTATTTTATTGAGTGGGTTGATATGGTGCTTGTTTTTGTGCAGTGTGTGTTCAGATGATATGCCCGTCTACAGGTGTCTCACTGAGGTAGGTACGGTTACTGGGGAGTAGTCATCCTTTGAGCCTTGACTCCCAAATATCTTTTACTCCCAAAGGGTATTACCTGCAACTGTCGCTTTGTTTTGGCTCAAGGGATGTAGTCCTGACTCTCTAACTGCATAGAACAATCTGTACAGTTACAGTCGCCTACACAGTCAGCAATTTAAAGGGATAGTTACCCAAAAATGAATATTCAGTCATTAATTACTCACCCTCATGTTGCTGTAAGACTTTT
>JAHKKF010533926.1:0-13039 GCA_019740295.1 Labeo calbasu
CTGCTTAGAATGCTATAAAATATTTTGCGTGCCTTATTCTGTGTAAGAAGCCACATTATCTCACAGAAGGATTTATTTCAATCACTCGTCTAAAGTTATGATGTGAGTTTTTAAGTAAAAACATGTTATTGAATTTGGTATTTACAAGTGCTTTCAGATTTAGCAGCATTTACGCCCTAGTTCACCAAGAAGCTACGCAAGCAACTTTATTGTCACAGCGTGATTTGATGATATCGATATATAACATCGATGATATTGTCTGTGTGGTTTTGCTCAGCTTGTCGGTGAACTACCGCTCTGTATATTGATGCTGCTCTATCTGAAAGCACGCACATGATGGAGATTTATGGCTGATTACAGAACCGGCTTTAATGACAAAATGTGCAAGGATATCGCATGCGATATATCGTGCAGCCCTAAATAGCGTACTTCCGCTTAGCCAGCTACGGAGAAACTGGTAGCTAGGCAACAGAGTGGTGACATCTCACACACAAACTCTACCAGCACGGTTGTCTAAACGGGCCAAGAACGGTTTGTAATCACGTCGCACCATACCAGGCTGACGTGGAAATACAACTGGAACCGTACTTGGCAGTTCTTAGAACCGTTCATCCCAATAGTGGAAAAGCCGCTTTTGTAATTTGATTGAGCCTAAAAAGTCTTAAATTTGAGCCTAAAAATCCTGCAGAAACCCTGGTTTCATTCAATCACGTTCACGTGTTGTGTTTCATGTTTTTACCTCTGTTATGGCAAAAACAGAAAACAACAAAATACTGCTGTTCATTTTAAAAACAGTTAATGAAAAGTGTAATGTGTTTATGTTTTATGTAAATGTTTTTACGTTTAACATAAGTTAACTCGACATTATGCTTGCTAGGAGCAGTGAACAAAAAAACCCTTGTAAAATAATAGTACATTCAAGTTATCTTAGTATTTTTGTCTTGTTTCTTTAAAATATCTAAAAATCCTTAAATCAAGATGCATTTACTAGATACACTAGATACTAGATACACTAAGATATTTGGTCTTGTTTCCGGGGGAGAGGGGATATGCATTTATGCATTTTTGCTTAAAATAAGTAAAATCATCTGCCAGTGGGGTAATAAAAATGATCTTGTTTTAAAAGGATTTTACTTTTTTTAAGCAAAATTCACTTCATTTAGATTTTTTTCTCTTCAGGAAACACTAAATATCTTATGTCTTTTTGCTTATCTAGTAAATGCATCTTGATTTAAAAATTTGTAAATATTTTGACTAGAAACAAGATAAAATACTAAGTAAGATAACCCTTTTATATGTCTTTTATTGCTTTTCACACCAACTACGCAAATGTCTAGCTTGAACTATGAATTTATTAACTGAGTATTTGCAATTAAAGGACACAGGAAACACGCAGCAGTACTTCCTTCCTTTATTAAAGGTTAGATCACCTAAAAGTGAAAATTCTGTTATTAATTACCCTCATGTTGTTCCAATTGTAAGTAGTAAATCCATGTTGTAAGATCTTCATTCATCTTTGGAACACAAATAAAGATATTTCTGATGAAATCCGAGGGCTCTCTGACCGTCCATAGACAGCAAAGGTCCTACCATGTTAAAGGCCCAGAAAGGTAATAAGGACATCAATAAAATAGTTCATGTGACATTAGTGGTTCAGTCAAAACTTTATGAAGCTCCTCCTCCACTTCAACAACTATATACAGTAAGGGAAAAAATGATTTGATCCCCTGCTGATTTTGTACATTTGCCCACTGACAAAGAAATTGTAAGTTTGTAATTTTAATAGTAGGTTTATTTGAACAGTAAGAGACAGATACCAACAACAACAACAAAATCCAGACACAAACGCATTTAAAAAGACTTATAAATTGATTTGCATTTTAATGAGTGAAATATGTATTTGACCCCTTCGCAAAACATGACTTGGTACTTGGTGGCAAAACCCTTGTTGGCAATCAATCAATCAATCATGTTTATTTATACAGCACTTTTTAAAAAAGCAGGTTGTGTCAAAGCAACTTTACAGTATTAAATAGGACAATAGTGTGTCAATGATGCAAAAGTTCCATGTTGCAGCGAAGTCAGATTGCAGAGGACTCATCTGGTTCCTGTGGTCTTGCACCAACAGCCGTCTAGGTTAGGGGTGCGAACGTTGGTCCTGGAGAGCCACAGCCCTGCATAGTTTTGCTACAACTTTAATCAAACGTACCTGAACAATCAAATCAAGGTCTGAAGAGTTACTAGAAAGCAACAGGCATGTGAGTTTTAATTAGGGTTGGAGCTGAACTGAGTTTGCCACCCCTGGTCTAGGTAATAAATAAGTCATTGATAGTCCGTCTCTTGGGCTCATCTAGTTGACATGGTCCCCGCTGACATTCACGGATGTAAAGGTCATCTCTAGGTGCTGATCCACCATCTGTGTTGGGTACGGACTGGATCTGGGGGACTGCAGTGACCCTCTGGTCAGGATACAGACTGGATCTGGTGGCTACAGTGACCTCGGAATAAGAGAGAAACAGACTAATATTAGCGTGGATGCCATTCTTCTTACGATGCAACAAGTACATCAGGTGTTATGGGAAGTGTTCCCAATTCCGGTTGACCTAATTAATGCAGCCTAACAATCCTTTAACAGATTTGGATTATAGAAATGAGTTATGTGTAGGCCAAGTTAAAGAGATGAGTCTTTAGATTTTAACTGACAGAGTGTGTCTGCCTGCTGAACAAATGTTAGGTAGATTATTCCAGAGTTTGGGCGCTAAATAAGAAAATGATCTGCAATCACAGAGGTCAGATGTTTCTTGTAGTTGGCCACCTGGTTTCCACACATCACAGGAGGGATATTGTCCCACTCCTCTTTGCAGATCCTTTCCAAGTTATTCAGGTTTCAAGACTGACGTTTGGCAACTCAAACCTTCTGCTCCCTCCACAGCTTTTCTATGGGATTAAGGTCTGGAGACTTTGTCCTTTGTTGCCATGGCTGTGTGTTTTGGGTCATTGTCATGCTGGAATACTCCATCCACATCCCATTTTCAACGCCCTGGCTGAGGTTCTCAACAAAGATTTAACAGTACATGGCCCCGTCCATCATCCCTTTGTTGAGGTGCAGTTGTCCTGTCCCCTTAGCAGAAAAACACCCCCAAAGCATAATGATTCCACCTCCATGTTTGACAGTGGGGATGGTGTTCTTGGGCAGCATTCCTCCTCCTCCAAACATGGCGAGTTAAGTTGATGCCAAAGAGCTTGATTTTGGTCTCATCTGACAACAACACTTTCACCCAGTTCTCCTCTGAATCATTCAGATGTTCATTGGCAAACTTCAGACGGGCCTGTACATGTGCTGTTTTAGCAGGGGGACCTTGCGGGTGCTGCAGGATTTCAGTCCTTCACGGGGTGTGTTACAAATTGTTTACTTTGTGACTATGGTCCCAGCTGCCTTCAGATCATTGACAAGATCCTCTTGTGTAGTTCTGGGATAATTCCCTACCATTCTCATGATCATTGAAACTTCACAAGGTGAGATCTTGCCTGGGGCCCCAGACCAAGGGAGATTATTTTGTGTTTCTTCCATTTGCGAATAATCGCACCAACTTTTGTCACCATCTCACCAAGCTGCTTGGCGATGGTCTTGTAGCCCATTCCAGCCTTGTGTTGGTCTACAATCTTGCCCCTGACATCCTTGGACAGCTCTGTGGTCTTGGCCATGGTGGAGAGTTTGGAATGTGATTGATCGATTGCTTCTGTGGACAGGTATCTTTTATACAAGTAACAAGCTGAAATTAGGAGCACTCCCTTAATCTCAGCTCAATACCTGTATAAAAGACACCTGGGATCCAGAAATCTTGCTGAGTGATAGGGGATCAAATACTTATTTCACTCATTAAAATTTAAGCCCAATTTGTACCTCCAAACAATCGAGGGATGGTTTTAAGTTTCCCATCATATTACATTGTTTTCCAGCATATTTCTACATTCAGAGTTTTATATTTAAAACATTAATCTCATAACATTATTTATGCAATTATAAATACAGTCTAAATGTTTAAATACCACATCTAAATGTCACTTCATGCAGCCTCTGTGCAGATTTTTGTTTACATGATTTCATGGATAACAATAGCCAGTCATTGATTCACATTAATGAAGTATTCAGAGACAAATACTTTCTGTTTTCATTCACATCTTTTTATTTATGAAATTTTGATTCATTTTGTAGAATTGAATTTTAAATTGATAGAATACTGCATGGTAACGTGATACTTCAGCTGGTATACTATCGTTAGTCATTTTTATGGTATCGTGACAACCCTAGTTGCATGCTTCTATAGCGGTAATTTGGCAGCATTAACTTGTATTTGTCTTTTTTCACTTTAGACCTGGTGGCACCGAAAGAAGAAAGGCAAGAACTGACAAAGATAGAAGAGAAAGATCAATATGAGAGACTTGACTTCATGACTGTGGAAAAATCCGTATTGACTGAAACAACTTCATCTCGAAAAGAATTTCAGAAGACTGAGTCTAACGGTCACTTCGCCTGTGATCAATGTGGAAGGACGTTCAATCAACAATATAACCTTAAAAACCACATGAGAGTACATACTGGAGAAAAGCCTTTTATATGCCAACAGTGTGGAAAGAGCTTCTCACGTAAAGAAAACCTGGAATGCCACATGAACCATCACACTGGAGAGAAGCCTTTCAAATGCCAACAGTGTGGAAAGAGTTTCTCACGCAAATTAAACCTTAAATACCACATGAAAAGTCACACTGGAGAGAAACCTTTCATCTGCCAGCAGTGTGGAAAGAGTTTTGATCGAAAACATACCCTTAAAAGCCACATAAAAATTCACAATGGAGAGAAGCCTTTCACATGCCAACAGTGTGGAAAGAGTTTCATTCACACAGGAAACCTTAATGCCCACATGAAAACTCACACTGGAGTGAAACCATTCACATGTCAACAGTGTGGAAAGAGTTTTAGATATAAACACAGATTTAATTCCCACATGATCTGTCACACTGGAGTGAACCCTTTCACATGTGATCAGTGTGGAAAGAGTTTCAGATATAAAGTATCCTTTAATTCCCACACGAAGAGGGAACACCCAGGAGAGCACGGTTTTATATGTCATCAGTGTGGAGAGAGTTTCAGTTGTAAAGTTAGCCTCAAAACTCATATGAGACTTCACGCTGGAAAGAAGCCTTTTACCTGCAATCTGTGTGGAAAGAGTTTCACATATAAAGCACACTTTGATTCCCACATGAAAAGTCAGACTGGAGAGTGTGCTTTCACCTGCAAACTGTGTGGAAAGAGCTTATCGTGTAAAGCAACCTTTGATGCCCACATGAGAAGTCACACAGGAGAGAGGCCTGTCACCTGTAAATTGTGTGGGAAGAGCTTCTCAAAAAAAGGAAATCTGAGCACTCACATGAAAACTCATACAGGAGAGAAGCCATTCACATGTGATCAGTGTGGGCAGAGTTTTAGATATAAAGTAACCCTTAATTCCCACACGAAGAGAGAACACCCAGGAGAGAATGGTTTTATATGTCATCAATGTGGAGAGAGTTTCACTTGTAAAGTAAATCTTAAAACTCATGTGAGACTTCACTCTGCAGAGAAGCCATTGCCATGTGATCAGTGTGGAATGAGATTCAGACGTAAAGCAACCCTCGATTTACACATGAAATTTCACACTGGACAGAGTCTTTACACCTGCAAACTGTGTGGGAAGAGCTTCGCATATAAATCAACCCTTGATACCCACATGAGATGCCACACAGGAGAGAAGCCTTTCACCTGCAAACTGTGTGGGAAGAGCTTCTCACTAAAAGGAACTCTTAAGGATCACATGAAAACTCACACAGGAGAGAAGCCTTTCGTGTGTGCTCAGTGTGGAAAATGTTTTACACGTGAAACAACCCTTACTTACCACATGAGCCGTCACTCAAAAGAGTTTATTTGTCATCAGTGTGGACAGAGATTCCCAGACAAGAGACGCCTTACCTGGCATGAAAAAAATCATTCTCGAGAGACATATCCAAAAGAGACGAGAGATGTGTCATGACTATGGAAAGAGTTTCAGATTGAAAGAAAATCTTAGGTTTATCTCCAGTGTGGATTCTCATGTAAACCTTTTCACCTACTCTCGTTGTGGAAAGAGTTTAAATCAGAACACAAGCCTTCAGATTCACACAAGGCTTCACACTGGAAAGAAACCTTCCATGTGTCTTCAGCAAGCTTCACATACAGAAGAAACCTGAAACATAATTTGCAAACACATTCTGGAAAGAAACTGTAGTGCCCTACGAGTGGAAAGAAAAAGGAAGCAGTTTGAAAAATCATCTGCACATTCACTCTGGAATAAGGCAGTTTAATTGTGATCAGTGTAATGAAACATTTCTTTTGCCATCACACTTACAGATACACCTGAAAAGTCAAGCAGTTCTGAGGCCATATTTGTGTTCTTTGTGTGGGAAGTGTTTTAAATGGCTCAGCAGATTATAATGGCACCAGAAAATATGTATCAGTAGGCGTTTACATTACTGACTTGCGCAAAACTCATTTTGCAATACTATGTTATGTGACTAAAACGTAATTTGTTCCTTTCGCAGCAAGTCACGGCAACAAATTTTGGCGGGATTTGGACAGATTTTGGCTTTGTTTAAACGAAAGAGGCATATGCGTTTTTTGCGATATCTGGGAGTTTTCGCGAAATTGATGCGTTTCTATAAGGCGTATTTTCAATTTGCAATATGAATTTGTGCACCTTGAAGGTTAATAGAAACACAGCTAGTGTGAAACTAAAGCTACATTCTTGCTGCAGACCACATCTCGACCATACCATTCTCTGTGTCATGTTTACATAATAATTCGCTTGTTAGGTCTGACGTTATGCGTCACCGCTTCCGTGTCCGAACGCTCTATCAGATGCCACGAGAAAACAGCAAACGGTGCTAATATACACTCACAATGTGATATAATACTAACAAAAAATTGATAATCCTGCCCTTTAACTTCATACCAAAATCCCAGATACCTAGACACTGAAAATACATATAAAATACATATTGTGGCAGGAGGAGTAAACAACAGACACAGTGGGCATGACGGCAGGCCTCGGAGAAGCTTTTATTAAACAAAATTTTTAAAAAAGTGTCTAAATGAGGGAATAAAAGTGTTCAAAATAAACAGGGGATCTGGTGTCCTCGTCGTGCAGGGGGTTCTGTGAAGGTGGGGCAGTGTTCGAGAAGGAAGGGTCCAGGTAAGGGGCGGAGTCCGCGGTGAAGGGCGGCAATTACCGGACGGAGTGACGATAATAAGCAGGGGGGAGGCAGCTGACTCGTCACAATATAAATTAATAAATATAACAATTATTTGCGTTTAGGAAGCTGTCAATATGGAAATTAGTGTACATGTAAATTTAGCTTAAATGTTTAATATGAATAAACAGTGCTTATAAACAGCTTTTGAGATAGTATTCTTAAGTGAAATAAGTTGAGGCTTGAACCTGGAAATAGCATTCATTAGTGAAGTGGATGCATTACGTCATGATTAACAAGCGAATAGTTAGCAACCAAATGTTACATGGAAGAAATTATTTGGATTCTTGTCAACTGAGAGAGGCTCGTGAGCCAAGTGCCGTTTCAGTTTTGCTTTAAATAAATTCATTGTAGCTTGATGTTTGCATGCTGTTTATAACAAATGCCTAACATGTTTTTAGTGCATATTTGAATAAATAAATAATTTTATAGCTACTTATGTTTCATTTTTGTTCTCTTCTGAATACCATTAAATTTAAAGAATTTGTTGTGGAGTGAGGGGAATTAAATAGGCTATATAGTGTTTATGATATTTGTAAAGGTTAAGATGTAAATGTATGTAATTGTTTGAAATGACAAGTTTAATGGGTGGTTTTGGTGTAAGATCAGTTTTCTTTCATGAGATTACAGGTTACATTTCTCCATGTCATGATCTGTGCTGTGAGGAGCAGGACACACAGCTATAGAGAAGCATTTCTGTTGGCTGTAGTCTGCAGGTATTATGGCAAAAGACTGCATTGAGCAGCTAACCACATACACAAATATACACATATACAAATTTTTAGTATTGTGCTACTGTATGTTTATGTGCAGAATGAGATTATGGTATAGCTTTGGTTGTATTTTGAATAGATAAAATATAAAAATCACTTCAATTTCCAATAAAAACTAAGTTGGAAGTGAAATGCCATCCATGTCAATAGGGTACTCATATCTTGAATGGTTATTTTCAACATTCTGATCATTGGAATCACCTTGAATGCTGACACCCTTTTCTTTTCTGATATTTCCACTGTGTTTTGGTGGAAAGGTCCAATGATCCAAAGGCACTGATTTAGAATCATACTCCTCAGCTGTGAATGGTGACAGCTCTAATTTTAGAGTAGGGAGGACTGCTCCTAGAGGCTCTCGCTGCTCATAGAGCTGCTGAAACTTTGCAAAAGTGCTGTTCCATCTTGTTGGCACTTCCTGAATGAGCTTATGGTGAGGCCTACGTATCTGGTGCTGAAAATGTGATGGCCTGACTGTGGTGCTGGATCTATAGTAACCTGCGATCAAAGGTACAAAGGTCTTCTGACTCAAGGGTTGAATCAACGGCCTTCACCACCCAGTTGAGATCACTTTTATCACTTTTCCAGTGATACCCCATTCCATCATCAGAGCGATGTAAGCTGCTGTGTGGGTCTTGGGAAACTTGGCCATGTCCAGAAGAATGGATGAGAGCTACCAATCTGAGGTCACATAATGACATGTTACCACCACATATGCCTCAGCATTAATTGATGTCCACATATAAGATGTCAGGCTCACTGCTGCAAACTTTCGCCCTTCAGCCTGGGCCTTGTCCTTCAGCTCTATGTGCTTTTTGGCTACCATAACCTTCAGAGCTTTCCTATTGAAGAAGATGAACCTTCATCAGGGTCCAGCAGGCTAACAAAAGCCTTGAGGCCTTCATCTTCAAGACATAAGAGGTCAATGAATTATAAAAACATCTAGTAAGTTTCAGAACTCACAACTTTTTTATTAGTCTAAAAACAGCTTATATTGAAGAATGTCTGATCATGAACTTTCTTCTTCAAAAAAGAAACACGATAGCTCTCCTCACAAATCAACTCTTTATTGTTTTTGTCACCATGTTCTCTGTGCTTTGTCTTGGACTTTTATGTAAATTCCTGTCTCCCATGGTGTTTGTAGTCAATTTGTAATCTGTTTGCTCATTGGTTTCCCTTGATTGCTCTCCCCAGGTGTGTATTATGTTGTTAAAGAAGGTTAAAGAAAATGCTGAGCATTTCATACTACACTGTTATATGAGGTGGAAAGACTGTGTTTCAAGATGGCAGGAGGCCACTGGGAACTGAAGGAGAAGGGGTGAGCGAGATCACCAGGAAAGCAGTATTTAAATTCCTTAATGAAATAGTGTTAATGAGCAGAATATGAGAACACTCTTGTACAGTAGGTGGCAGTATTCACCTAAAAGTTGTTTGCAATCCGCCATTGATCAAGAGAAGAAGTTTCTTGTGAGTTGTTGAATATAATGGTTGTCTTTTTGTCTGGCATTCTGTTCTTTGTTCCTAGTGGCTTTAGGCTTATTGTTTGTGCTAGTTTTCCTATTTAAATGCCTGCATGTAGATCCTAACTAATGTTAACTAATAAGGTTCCATTTGTTAACTAATGGTAAATTATTTTCATACATGTGATCATCAGTTTATGCAAAAGTTTAGCAAGCATATAGATATATTGTAGCATGAGCAATCATTGTGCCAAATGTGTAAGTGAACAAAAATAAACTTGCATATGAATCATTCATGCAGTATTTAACATTTTATCTTAATCTTACTGTCATTCTACCCCTCTAGAAAAGATACAATGCACTGACACACAAGATGGACAATTAGGAGGATAATTGGACAACTTAAATGCAGGTCTCCACAATGAACTGAGTGCAAAGCGTTTATCGCTCCCCTAGTGATGGCTACATTCCGGAGCCATTTCAAGTTTTCCTGAGTCTAGTTAAGTCTTGTTTCTAGTCTGGTTAGCCGAGTCTTTATCCTTGCCTGGTTATCTCGTCCTGTTTGTCTGCAGCCTGCCCTGGAATTATCGCCTGTCCTGGATTATCCCTTTGTCTCACCATTTCGTACTCCGTTTGGATTACCTGTTTGCCTCTCCCCCGGGATTACATTCGCCGGCGATTGACCATTGCCTGTCCGTGTGTTACTCTTGTGTCCTGGCTGTACTGTATCTGTTTGCTGGTGTTTGACCCTGCGTGTTTTTGACCATGTCTATGTATAAATATGAATAAATGCTAACATTTTCAGATCTGTTAAAATATGTATTTATTCATTAATTTGTGTGATTGTTTCTCTTCACTTCGTAGCTGCGAAAGTTTGTTGTTAAGAGTTATGTGAAGTTTTATTTTCCTTTTCCTTATTTTTTTCAATTTCTAACTGCATTTTGCTTCTGTACCAGCAGGACAGTCCGTTGCCTACTTGTCTCAAAAAGCCGGACTACGGGTAAAGGGGGAAATAACATTTAGCTGTGTGTATGCGTATGCAATAATGCTGGCAAAATTGGCAAGATTTTTGGCAAAACTACTTTTGAAAATTTATTGTGCAGTGCTCTTTGATAAAGTGGAAAGAGGTGTTTAGTATTTAGAAGTGCCAAATAAAAGAAATAAACAAAACAAAAACACAGCTAGCTATTTTTATGGTCTAAGCTAACTACCAAAAAGAAAATGTAGAAAAAAAGGGGTCTTCGGCATTACAACGCCCTAACTAAACTAAACTAAATTGAAAAACAAGATGTACAGCAGGTGGCACTCTCTCCGAACCTAGTATGTCTAATACATCAAAATTATGCTATGTGGTCGGCGCCTATAGCTTCGCAGTTAGTGCACCAACATACAGTGCAACTGCTCTCACGGCAACCCGAGTTCGAATCCCGGCTTGTGGTCCTTTGCCGATCCCACTCCCCTCTCTCTCCACCCAATGCTTTCCTGTCTTATCTACACTGTCCTGTCCAAATAAAGGCATAAAAAAGCGCAAAAATAAATCTTAAAAAAAAAAAAAAAAAACGTGCATATCATGTGACCTACTTACCTGCTCATGCCTTCCCAACCTTACATACACAGTAGGGAACAGCAAAGACGGAACAGTAAAACAAAGACTGTACACTGTACAAACAGTGTATTAAAAAAGGACTTTTAAGACGTATACACACAACATACAAGAAAATCTCTGACGGATAATATACAAATCACAAAAGGGAGTGTATAAGCACAACAACCTAATGAATCAAGTGAACAAAAAGCTGGAGTGCACGGGAGAGTAACGGAGCTTTAAACCAGGTGGCATGAGATGATTGGATAGCATGAATCGGGGCGTCATCCTCCAGGACGAGGAACGACAGACTGATGGGCTAATGGAATCTGGAACACATACAACAGACTACCACACACAAACTTCACACACAGAGTTTCCAGTACATATCATCCAAAAGCCAAGGAGCAATCGAACGCATTCATCAAACCCTGAAATCAATGTTGCGCAAATACTGTCTAAGCTCCGGTAAAGACTGGGATGAAGGGGTCCGCTTAGTTTTATTTGGCATTTGTGAAACTGTTCAAGAATCGCTAGGTTTTAGTCCAGCAGATTTAGTATTTGGACATACTGAGTGTGGCCTGGTCAAAAATTTAAATGTTGGATGAAGGGGCAAAACCAAAAGAAAACATACTAGATTATGTTAGCCGTTTCAGAGAGTGGTTACACATTGCCTGTATGTTTGTGAAAGAATCATAGGCTAAAGCTCAGAAAAACATGGAAAAAATGCTTCAATGTTAAATCTGTCACACATGTAATAAAACCTGGAGACGATGTCTTAGTAATTTTGCTAGTTCCTGGTTCTGCTCTGTCAGCCCATTTTGCTGGCCCGTATTTTCTGCAGTTGTTTCCAGCACCACCACTGACAACTGCGAACTCTTACCACCTCCTTCTGATGAGTCAATTGCAGATGATAGTATTTTACTTTGTAATGCTCAGATGAGCCCTAGGCTCTCTAATTCTGAAATATTGCAGAGCCTGCCAGTTTTCCTTACTAATCTGAGACACAGAGGCAGAATATTATTAAAAACAAATGATTTTCCCATGCTGTTTGGTGATATTCTAATTCAAATGAACGTGTTGCAACATGACTTCAAGATCACTTGTGATTCTCTGATTAAACAACACGGCAATCGTGTACATAGTACAAAATGGTCTGTAATGAAAGCAGAAGTAAAGTACTTACTCAAAAAAAGGTCTTGCTGAACCGAGTTTTAGCCCATGGAGTTCTCCATGTCTCCTTGTCCCGAAACCAAATGGTACATTTTGAGTCTGTGCTGACTATCGAAAAGTAAATTTTGTTACAGTCCCAGACAGTTATCCCCTGCCTAGGATGAAGGACTGTGCAGACAATTTCGGTTCCACAAAATTTTGTAATCAAATTGGATTTACTAAAAGGGTACTGGCAAGTCCCCCTTACTTCTCGCACTGCTGAAATTTCTGCTTTTGTAACTTCGGATGATTTCCTGTGATATAAAATTATGGCATTCGGATTACGAAATTCTCTGGCCACATTTCAGTGTCTTGTCAATACTGTGTTATCAGGAGTACCGAACTGCAATGCTTACCTTGATGAT
This sequence comes from Labeo calbasu, assembly GCA_019740295.1. Taxonomy (NCBI): domain Eukaryota; kingdom Metazoa; phylum Chordata; class Actinopteri; order Cypriniformes; family Cyprinidae; genus Labeo; species Labeo calbasu. The sequence continues at coordinate 12,716 of JAHKKF010533926.1, forward strand.
CTTGTCATTTATTCCTCTGATTGGCAGGAACATCTGACCCTGCTTAGGACAGTGCTTAAACGATTAGCAGATGCATCTTTAACTATTAACCCTGCAAAATGTGAGTCTGGAAAGGCCAGCATTACATACCTCGGTAAGAAAGTTGGTCAAGATCAAGTCCGGCCTGTCAGTGCAAAAGTTTCCGCTATTGCTGATTTTCCAGTGCCCACTACACAATGAGAATTATGCTGCTTTTTAGGAATGGCCGGGTGTTAACGTAATTTTTGGCAAAATTTTGGCAGGAACATCTGACCCTGCTTAGGACAGTGCTTAAACGATTAGCAG
>JAHKKF010533926.1:13089-31043 GCA_019740295.1 Labeo calbasu
ACCTCGGTAAGAAAGTTGGTCAAGATCAAGTCCGGCCTGTCAGTGCAAAAGTTTCCGCTATTGCTGATTTTCCAGTGCCCACTACACAATGAGAATTACGCTGCTTTTTAGGAATGGCCGGGTGTTAACGTAATTTTTGGCAAAATTTTGGCAGGAACATCTGACCCTGCTTAGGACAGTGCTTAAACGATTAGCAGATGCATCTTTAACTATTAACCCTGCAAAATGTGAGTCTGGAAAGGCCAGCATTACATACCTCGGTAAGAAAGTTGGTCAAGATCAAGTCCGGCCTGTCAACTTTCCCATGACCAGGATTGAGAACCACTGCCCTACACCCTTCAAAGCTCTCACTCTGGAGGGTAAACCCTTTGAAGGGATTAGGGCATAGGGATGAGCCCTTCTGAATGGAACGCAGGGATACTCTAGAAGTCAGTTGTTTTTTCTTAGAAAACAACTGGTAATAAACAATTATTAAAAGCCTTGACAAGAAATGATCTGGATCATCTTCTAAAAAAGAATCCAGAGAGCTGTTTGGACGACCAAACCAAAAGGTCAAACCAATGATGGTAAAGTAATCTAAAATTATTCTTTTAACTATCTAAACTTTAAGGCAATGAGTATATAACATTTGACAGAAAACAAGTAAGAATGTGCTGAAAGATAAATGGAAAAACATTCCTACTGTCAACTGTGGTCATGAGCTTTGGGTCATGACCGAAAGGACAAGCTCTTGGATACAAGCGGACGAAATGAGCTTCATTTGCAGGGTGGCAGGGCACACCTGTCAGATGGAAGGTGCTCGCAGTAGAGTCACTGCTCCTCCACATCAAGAGGAACCAGCTAAGGTGGCTCCTGGACACTGTAAAGTCAAAGGTAAAATAAGAGAGATGTCACGTCTGCAAAGAGCAATGCCTTCTACTTCATGTGGTAAAGTTTTGCTGACCTAAAGGAAGATAATTTATTGAATCATATAGCAATAATTGTTTAAAAAAAAAAAAAGATGTTTTGACTTACTTTTACATGCATTAATCAGATTTAACAGTCAGCAAATCAAGGGAATGTCCAAAGCCAACAGAATTTCATCAAGACCAGGGTTCAGACCATGTTTAGTTACTACTTTTGTTTACACCATGCTTGTGTGGACGATTTTGTTTACAAAAATATCCATTTACGTGTGGACTAGTTCATAACAATACACTAAAAGAACATAACTGTGACAGGTTCTCTTCTACATGAGTCGCAAGACTTTCTGTCAGCTGCTAGTTCTAACCATTCTGAGGGTACCACACATTCAGTATCACTGCATTGGGGCATTGATAGCAAGGACAGCAGCTTCATCAGAGATAGACTGGGGAGAGGCTAGACCCTTTTTATCAGCAACAGACTTGCAACAGAGCATATCAAGGTTACAGTTTTATTCGGAGTGCAAGGCAAAGGTGGTGGTCAAGTGCAAAGACTTCTACGTCGGTGTCACGACTACTGTGGGAAAGACCAAGGAGGCAGGAGTGCTGGAACAAAATTGACTCCTTTGACAAGAAGGAATGGGTACAATGTCATGGAACAGTGATGTAATTGACAAGGAGAATCTGATATGCATGTTTAGACGTAGGTTAGATGTCCAGATATCAGATATGTATCTGATTTAAAACCACATTTGGAAACTGCTCAGATCAGATGCGAACAAATGGATCTTGTGTGGATTTTTGTGTACACTCATGCATCAAATTTAGATCTGTGTCAGATGAGGGCACAAAAAAATGCTTTTTTTTTTTTCCTGCTAATTTAAATGCAGCCCATGATTTCAGGGATCCACAAGGCTAATAAAATCTATATTCATATTTTATTAATTGTAAATGTTTTTTCTTATGATAGTCACAATGATAAGCTCCTTGTCTCCTCACTCCTCCGTCCTCCATCTAATGACCCGGAAACCGATCGAGCTCAGCCTTCTTGTAGGACATCTCACTTGTCTAAATGCACCGTGAGGATCGAGGAGTGAGGAGGCTTCCTGAGGAGTCATGAGTGAGGATACACAGGTGTTCATCCTTTGGGATACACAATGTTCATCCTTTGATTCCTCCATTCTCCTGTCGCATCCTGACGGGGTGGAGCTAAGACGTGAGGAAAGGAAGCAAGGAAAGGAAACAAGGATGCACAAATAAGGAATGAGAAGCACCCCAGATCACCGTATAACACAAAACCTAATAATGCAGTTAACCAAAGGGTCACATGAGGACATAGCTCTAGCAGAGGACATTGTGCTACCTCTGAAGAACAGGCTGATGCTAGAGTTTGAACACTGGCTTTCTGATAATGTTGCGCTTTCGTTTTTTAAATAAATCTGACATTTTGAATGAATCGCCTGAATGAATTATTTAGTGACTTGATCATTAAGAATTGCTGCCACCTATTTGTGGTTGCAGATTTTAATTTTAAAACTTTTTTCCAACATTGGAATGGAATATAATGCTATATTTAGATTTATTTTTTAATCTCATAATATTTGAGCAATTATAATTACAGTGTAAATATCACTTCAAGTGCGGTTTTTGTTTACACTGATTTCATTTGATTGGTAACATCCCTATAGTGTCTTATCGATTGAAAATTGATTATAATTTATGAATTTGACTCTGGAAATTAATCAAATATCCCCTTAATGGAAAAACTGCATACATGTGCAGAAGAAAAAGTAAACCAGGAGGCTCAGATAACTCTTAACTTGGTCTAAGCCTTTAAACACAAACAAAAAGGCAGTCATAGCTTTGCTGACCAAAAACATAAAGAAGGCCAAATGGCAGCAGAGAAACATCAAAGCACTTCAAGAACTGCAATAATCCAAACAAGGTAGGCTTAAGACTGAACACAGCTCAATGAAGCTGCCAGACTTAGGACAAAATACAGATGATACAAATTAACTTAATGAGATTTGCTAACAGAAAAGTTCACATCAGGCGGTGTCACCTGGTGGCAGGGAGAGTCCTCACAGTACTGGGCGGACAGTGCCCACCAATGGCTAGGAGGGTCACTGCAAGAGTGAGCAAACCTCACTTCCTAGTGGCTGGGAGAGTCATTGCAGAAGTCTTACACAACGATAATAAGAGTGATAGTGTGGATTTATGTGAGGATGAGCAAGATCTTGAAGACACTTCTGTGTAGTGAAAGTGAAAATGGTTGTTCAGTTTGCCTGTAATGCTTATTTTACACATATTTCAATAGTAATATACGAAAAACTTACTGGTCTTTAAAGTGTTTATTTCAAAACATTCAGACGTTAAGTGCTCTCTGACATGTAAAATGTGAATGAAAAGGTGGCTAGGTTTGTCAGACAACAGTTATTTCCTTACTGGCTATAAATAAGTGTAAGAGGTTATTTTAAAGGTCAGTGTGCGGTGAAACACTAATATTTTGAAACGCCAACATTTAACTGCTTTTTGAAATTTCAATTTAAAGGTAAATCTATGGAGACAAACCAAGAGGCACAAGTTAACCATACTAAGTCCAGTGTTACGATGAGCAAGTTTAGAATTAATTGATTAAATTTATCAGAATGCAACTAATTTAAGCTGTTTAAACCGGTGAGGATGTGTAATTGTCAACAAATTAGAAATTTTGCTATGGGACGGCAAAACCCGTCTAATAAGTGGACCGATCTCGTTCCACAGCATCTGAAATGTTGTTGTGGTCATTTTAAAATGCCTGAGCAAAGTCTGTCATCAAAGTATTTCAGCCTCCCAGAAATGTCTTAGACTGCTGTGTTCCCAAACAGCAGGCATCCACCTCCCAAAGAAATCACATTTATTGTGTGTCGTCTGCTCACTCTGAGGCGCAAGTAATTTATTATTTATGAAAATTACTATATTCAGTGTTTTTTCTTAGTAATATATAGTGTGAGTTCATCAGGAAGTGACTATTTTGTTCTCTTTGATTTGTTGGATGTGTAGGGTATCAGAGCGAATCAGACAAATTGAAGATTCGATCAGAACATTGTTGAAACCCGAGTCCGAATTCCACAAAGATGTATTATATTCTTGTCATCTAAATTATACTCTGCAAGAGTGGGAAAATTTGGACCATGTGACTGATAAGATAACTGTTACAATACTGGTCAGGAGGCAGACACGTAAGGTTTAAGTATGATGTTTATTAAATTCAAACACAGGATGACTTCCCAATGGTATGTCTCATACATAAATATCTAGAAGTTCGTTTAACTAAGTTAAACAGTTCTTATCTGAATTCCTCATGGGATATTGTCCATGACAACAAAGGATCGAAGCAGGAACAGGAAAATCAAGGGCCAGGAGAGAAGCTTGCAACCTCTAGACCAGCCAACAAGGGAATGAGGTGAGTGTGCTTATATGTGGTGCAGGTAAGTGGGTGCAGGTGTTCCTTATTAGAAGTCAGGTGACTGTGAACGGGTGTAGGTGGCTGATGTGACCAGATAACTTATATTGACAAGAAGTGAAAGCCAATAGATCGTTCCATTGCAACAGCAGCCCTACGCTTCCGCCATTTTGGAATGAAAGCGACTCGGCAGTCCACTAGCTCCTTGCTGTCGCTATGGCAATTATCAGCTGCTTTGTTTAAAAAAACGTACATCAAAGCTAAAATACACAACCTGAATGATGACAACATTTTTTAATATTTTTTTATTCCTTTCCATTTATTTCTTAAGAATTTTTGTATTTCTGTCAACTATTAAACCATAAGTCGTTTATTATTGAAAGTATTTTTGTATGTTTTGTACGTACTAACGTAATCTTTGTTTGTTATTATTGCAATAAACCAGTCATTATTTTTGCTGCTGCTTTTTGCGTTCTCTGAGCGCTCCCTGGCTTGTATGCCAGCCGCTTCTCTGAAACTATGAAGAGATCTGCCAACTAGTCTCATCAGCTTATTTCTTTCTTTCTTTTACTTTAGTTTATTTTTCTTACCGTTGAGAGTTTCGTGTTCTAAGTTAAGTTTTGCCACTAAGCCATGTCTCAGATGGCCTCAAAACTTCAACTAGCGTACACAACTCCGCATCATCTCCAGCCAACACCCAAGTCATCACATCAAACAACCACAATCTTCCAGCCAATCAGCAACCTTTGGAAACCCCCTTTCTGCAACAATGTCATCAAAGGGAATCCCTTAACGCAAAGGCAAGGCAAGTACAACCTCCAGATTCTAGCTGAACTGGTGCATTTAATATAAAGTTTAATAACCTCATTGAGAAATTCAATGCAAGGGTTAATTCGATGATTGATGGTTGTTCAGGTCTAAGCAATTGCATATGTTGCTATAAACTTGGGATTTTATATTTTTTTACTTTTAAACTCTTTCCTCACTCACTCTCTTTCTGCAACCTGTACGAATGTGTGAATGCACGTCTACGTGTTAGATTAGTTTACATGTCTTAGATTTATCCAATAAATTCTTATTAATATGGAAAGAAGAAAAGTATGTTGTTTTGTGCTTACAAGTTAATGTCTTAAGCTGCTGACCTTGTTACTGTGCTAATAAATAGTGTTTTCACTATATTTTGTATAGTAATATTCAATGCAGAGTTGATGTTATACGGCTCGTTCCATGAATCACTGACCGATTTTACTGACCGCCTGTAGAACGGAGATTCTGTTCAAATCCCCTATAAAATCTTAAATAATTCCCTTTGAGCTAAATTAACCTGTTTTTGTTACAGATGGTAACGGTGCTTATTTGTAAACGTTTTATGCGATATTCCAATTTTTGTGCATAAGTTAAATTCAGAGACACATGGATCAAAACGTGAAAATGGCAAAAATTGGCAGCTATCAGGGAGATCTGCGATGAACATAACATTTATGAAAACTTCTGAATAAATTTGTAACTTCTGCAACCCACCCGTCTGACGTGGATTCCATTTAGCATCAATGTTTTTAGCATTTAGCATTATTTTTATTCAATATCAAATTGCATATATAAAGTGAATTGTTATGTGAGAGTAAGTAATTTGGAATGTAACAGTTAACCTGGTTTCCATCCAAGGATTTTTTCGAAAAAATATTTAGCGCTTCAGAAATTAGTTAATGGAAATGCCATTTATCGCTAAAATTTCTCATGTGTTGACAAAATCTTTTTCCATTTAACTTTAGCATATAAATTCTATATCGATAGCTCAAATGTCGCTTTTTGTCGAGAAAAGGGGCATTAACTCAAATAAATGTGGTGTCACATGACAAAATTATCCAAATTGTCCATGCTGTTGCTCACATTAAAGCACCATTTCTCTGTAGTTCCAAATTAAATCGCATTCATATTATTAAATTGTATCCAAAATTATTTTACATATGGTAAGAAAAAGATGAGTTACTATTCAAATATTCATATCTTAATTTGATGTTCCTTTAGTATGTTGCAAGTTAAAATGTATTCATTTTATACAAAAAGTATTTGTTTTGGCTCCTTAGCTTATATTTTCATTCTTGGTTTGTACTCAGGTCTGTTCTACTGTGAAATTTAAAGGATTTGTTGTGGAGTGAGGGGAAATAAAATAGCATGGTTTTTCAATATGTTTGGCTGACTATATTTTATTATGACAATGAATAGGCTGCGTTTGGTGAGTTAGTAATGCTTAACTTGTCACTTGAGTTTTTTCCGTCTTATGAAAGTGGAAACAACTTAAAATACTCCTTTTGTGGCCATATATGAGTAAGACATTATTTAAAATTATTTTCAATATTTCTTTTATTTGTGTACATTGTGTACATGTACTTTTTGCACTTTTTTTTTTGTTTTGTTAATTTATTAATTACAGCACATTCCAGGGCCGTCCCTGACCACAGTAGTGAACAGAGGTTTGCTACATTTTGATTGAATCTTGGTGAACTAACATAAGCAAACTGTCCAACGCCATCAGATAAAGATGCCAGAACAACAGCCAGACATCTCTTAAGAGGGCAAGAAGACCACCTTTGGTTCCAAGCCGGGGAAGGACAGAACTTCCTATTGGTCAAAATGCAGTTTGTGCCCTTCACCCACCTTGAGACTGATTCCTAAGGGTTTGGCCTGTGACCGACCATAAAAATTCCTTAGGACCTCCAGATGCAGCAGCATTGGGTGAAACAGAGGAAGATCACAAGGATTCATCCAAATTCATTCATAACTATGTTTTCAAACCTTAAAGCTGATGCACACTACAACACACACATCTTATACTTATTCAGAGAAATAAGTAGTCCTAGTGACAGCGATGTGTAGTGCAACATCTTACACAAACTCAGCTGTTAATGGACAAATGAATGCATGCATGACAGTTCAATCTATTCCCATCATGTTTGGACTTAATGTGTTTGTAACACTGCCAGATGCGTTATGGTTGTGGTTTGGAAAGTAAGAAATACTAAAGTAAAACTTTAGTGACACTTTTCTAACTTTGTGTTTGGACTATGCAAATAAATTCCACAGGAGGAAAGAAGGGTGGGCCACCACGTGTCCCCCGACTCTGATGGAACCAGCCAATCACAGCATAGAAAATGGAGAAGCGCCAAATTGCAATCTCCTCCTCACTGGAAAGGAATAAAGGTACCCTTCCAAAAGACACTCCTTGTTCTGAGTCCAAGTCCTGTAAGGAAAGAGACAGAAACAGATCACCTTCGTTCTGAGTCTGCTACCCGCGAGGGAGGGGACTGTAATAGAAACACACCCTTCTGAATCTCCGGCATGTCCAAGGGACACAAACAGAGCAACAAAGTTCTGAGTCTCCCATCCAACCCCCAAAGGTGAGACAACAACAGATGCAGCGTCCTGAGTCTCCATCCTAGACAAAGCGAATTGATCAAATTGACCAAATGTCTCTGAAAAAAATGGTTAAAAACAAACAAAAAAAACAAAACAAAAAAAACACCCAGATTAAAGGGATAATTCACCCAAAAATGAAAATTCTGTCATCATTTACTCAGTTTCCTGTTCTTTCAAACCTGTGTAACTTACTTAGACCTTTAAAGAAATATTTAGAGTCATCTGTTAGTTGGTAGCATGTTTTCTTGCATGTTTTAACACTGCTATGAGCCTAAATGCCTTATGGATGAATGGATCTTAAAGCAGATCAAAGCACTCTTGTTTAGATGTGAATGTTTGTCAGCTGGAGTGTGAACACGACATCAGTAAACAGACAAGAATCTGGATATGTCTTTTTAAGATTGCTGTAGACAGCTACAGAAAATAGAAACAAATGGATCATAGTCACGTTTTTCACCCTTCTCTATCCATTTAGCTTTAAAACGTATATATGCACCTTTGCCTTTCATAATGTCCAGTTCTAATTGTAAAGAGACCATTTTGCTTTTTTCAGACTGGTTAATAGTCCAATATCAATAATAGACTACTTTCACACTTCTAGACTGTGTAATGCACTCAAGTATTAAGCACATATCCAACGACCCCCCCCCCCCCCAAAAAAAAGTTTTGCAAAAAAAAAAAAAAAAAAAAAGTTTTATTTTCATAAATGTAATGAATGTCCAACTGAGAGGCGAGTAGTGATGAACCAAAGTGCAGTTTATTGTAGAGAACGTGAACCAAACAAACGGTAATCCAACAACGACTTGACTTGACATGGCATGGCATGGCATGAACACAGGCATAAACAAGAACAGAAACTCACCAACAGCAGGATTATACTTCAATACACGACAAGGAAACAATGGGAACATGAGGGCTACTTATACCAAACAATAGGGGTCACATGACATGAACAAACCAATGAGCAAACAGACAAGAACAACCAATCAGAACATGACACACTGAACATGGGAACCAATGGCAGGAGTACATGAGGGCAAGGGAAGCAAGACACAAACAAGGAACATGGCAAGACTTCAAAATAAAAGACATGAAAACAAGAACATGAACCAAAACACCAAAACAACCCCACGTTACAATAAGTAAGAATTTGTATCTGCATTGAAATTATCAGACAACAAATAAAACACATCACATACATCTGTAATTATGTTGTATGGTAATAAACAAACATTAGCATAATCAGTTAAAGTGGACTATCACAACATTTAAAAAGCCTTCTGTACAAAGTTTAATGTAACGATTAGATAAACCAAGCTAGCATGTATTTTTATTATGATTTTTGTAATAATTATTTATGGATATTAAAGGTACTTATTTATTCTAGTGCGGATACAATTGATACATTGTGTCTCAACTGTTCCCTGCTGACCACCTCAAACATTTCTCTAGATTTTACGGTGACCTTGCATGACACAAAGTCATGCAACATGTCAGTTTTTAGAGCACACATTAAGTGAAATGAAAAAATTACCTTAGAAAAAAAAACGTTGGACTCCAGTCTTTGGACTGGAGAACTGCATATACTTCAAATTTCCTACGATCAAAGAGGGCATGTGCGAATCAAATTTCATAGAACACACTTGTTGCACACTCAAGTTATTTAAGGTGTTTCAAATGTAGCCCTGTACCAACTGTACCTAGTTTAACTTTGGCGTATGCTTAAGGTTGAAAATAAATTATGTTTATAGTGAATGTTTTATATTTACGATTTAGTTTTAATCCAAACGATGCCTGTGCTAAGTGAGCGAACATCAATAAAGATCACGCAACAGAAGCGCGCTCTCTCTCTCCCAACTGTTAAATAACTTGTGCATTGTTTTACTAGCTTGTTTTTGACATCTGACCGAACTACAAAGTTTCCAATGATGTCTGTAAGAAAGGGATATTCACTCAACAAGCTCGCGCATCTGCGCGCTCAATCCACTCTGAATGTTTAACATTATATTAATTGCATACATATACTTCGTAGACATCCTTAATCTCTAATAACTCCATTCTGCTGTCTGTTGTTGGTGTTTCTTTGTCTGAATATGGCACTTGTCACATACAGTATGGTATCGGAAAGTACATGGAGCAAATATCCGTGCATGCAAATGTCCATAATATCATGGCATGAAGATAAATGTTGCTGTAATCTGGCCTGTTATTTGTAGAGAGTATTTTATTCTAATATTGTATTCATATGTCGTCTCCGTGCCACGAGTCCTTCCTCCCTGCAAAGTAATTAAATAAAAAATCATTTACTGAGCTCTCATGAATGCAGATTGTCGTATCACTATGAATAATCTCAAAAACTCACCAGTTCTTCTTGCACAGATGATCTGAAGAAGAATCACAGTAGGAGCAGCAAACACTGCAGTCTCAAGAATAATCAAAATCACTACAGGAAAGATGTACAGATGATATACAGAATCAAGAGAAAAACACAGTGAACTGTGAATAAAATCAAAGATATAAAATGATAAACAATTCTTGATAAAGCACTGCAGATTGACTGTTGCAGCATTAATTAACTGCATGTAAAGACTTATCGTACCTCTGATGATCCATGATCCAACAGTCCAGCTGACTTCAGTTTCTGCTGGATCTGTCCAAACATGCAACATGTGAACATATCATCTTAATACTAACTTTGTCACATAAATTAGAAATATTCACTAAACCTATGTGAACTACATTAATAAATGAAAAGGTCTCAGTTACGTACGCAAACTTGGTTCCCTGAATAGGAATCAAGACGCTGCGATACTTGGTGAAATCAGGTTCACCATGGGAAATACCCCTGATGTGACTTAAGCCTTTATACCAGGGGTGTCAAACTCATTTTAACTGAGGGCCACTTCAACATTATGGCTGCCCCCAAAGGGCCGGTTGTAACTGTAAGACTGTACAAATGTCACTACCCCTTTAACAAATTATTAAATAACTGTCTCTTTATTTTATTATTACTTATTTAATATACGAATTATGTGTATGCATTTGCGTAGATGTAAAAATGTTATTGCTCAGTATTATTTTAATGCAAGTTCTTTTAATTTATCAGGTTAAGAAATCCACATAATTCCATAAAGTAAATAACAGACAAATATCATCAAACACAAGTCATTACATTACATTACATTTACAACTTTGTGAAAAACTTTTGCTACATTTGAGAGAGGCAGAACTATGGGACAACAAATAAACCACAATAACCTTCCCGTGCTGACTTGCATCTTATGTTTTACCAAGTTCAAGATAAAGTTTGTGGACGATTCTCACAGAACTATATTTTCTGCAAAGAATTTTTCAAGATAAATTAAAACTTTTTTTTTTTTTTTTCGTAATTTGTAATTTATGTATACAATGCAACAGCAAAAACTGATTTAAAAAGTCACATTTGTTTACAGCATTTTATATAACTACAAGTCAAGCTGCATTCATTACAGAGACATTCACGTTCATAGGTTGACTTCTACTCTGCATTGTTGCCACTGTGGAAATGGCATACCATGACGCCTTCAGTCAACATAAGTCTTCAAATCCGCCACTAGACAAGAAAGGATGTCCATACAATAAGGGCTTATAAACAGCAGATCTCTGATCCTCCTTAAAGAGGATAAGACCACCAATAGAACTTTTTTGAGAGCCAGAAGATTATGCAATGCTTACTCCAAAAGTTCAAACTGATGGCTTGTCAAGCCTACCAGGACAACTGATCCCAAGAAGGAATTCGTACAGGGCAGAAAGGCAGGAGCCATCTTGCTGTCTGTAAGAACTCATACCCATTTTCCACCAAGGCAGTTCAAGTGCTGGTTCGGAGCAAGAGCCTAGTTTCAAATTGTTTGTTTTACCAACAATATGAACAGAAACTTTTGGGTGACTTTTGGGTGCCGATATAGGCTCGTAAAATGATTGTTGATATTAGGCTTATTCGGGATGTATCGGTGCTGTGTGGACCGGCGTGTGGTGTCGATGTACTGCAAGAACAATTCAAAAGCTTCAAGAGTCCAGTTGCTCTCCAATTGCTCTTGCGGTGCTTTGGTGTTGTGTACAGTCGGTCTGCGCAATGCCAATGCATCTCGTTTTTGTTTGGTGCTGTTTTCGTGCTGAAAGATGAGATGTATTCAGTAACACAAAACCTGGCTCTGTGGTGGCTCTCTAGCCCATGGAAAAGCAAACTGGTTCTTAGAAGGCTTGTATGTCAAACCAACTCTGAACTGGCAATAGTAAATGGGTAAGACTCAAAAGGTTTCTTATCCTATTAGTGAGAGAGTGTAGGATATATAACAATTGTATGATTTAAAGATGTTTTAAAAATTATTTTAATGCTCTTCAAGCATTTATACAATAATAATATAAAGGTATACTGCCCAACTGTTGTTATGCATTATTTTTCATTCTTATATAGAATGAGCTGACCGGATTACAGTTAAAAGATTCCTTATAATATGTTCTCCCAGGCTTTGGAGGAGGGACAATTGCCCCAGTCGTTTAATGAAACAGTAATCACAGTTATACCCAAGAAAGGGAAGGATCCAGAGGAGGTTGGGGGGTACAGGCCTATCTCCCTCATTAATGTAGATCAAAAAATCTTAGCTAAAACAGTAGCCATCAGAGTCAATACGTTGTTAGGAAAACTAGTGAAACTCGATCAGACTGGCTTCATTTCGGGTCACAATTTCTTGAACAATCTTCGTCATCTGTTTAACATATTGTAATGTGGGGCATTTTGGAATGTCATGTAGTTGATTAATTAGGTGGAGTCATTGGGTAATGAGGAACACTGGGAGGGGAGCCGTAGATTCAGAGACTGGGGCGGGGAAAAGGCTGAAAAGGATTATGGACCAAAAAGGAGCGGGGGAGCCTGTGTCTGGATAGAACAGCGTTAGGAGTGCCGTTGTTCGTCACTATACTGAGTCTTCTGGATTGCCCAAGCATCTTGGAGCATTGCTGAACTTCACCCTTGTGCTGATGTTGTTGGACCACTTGAGCGCACTGGCATATTACTGGACTTGGTCGCTGCGCTGAGAGGGTTGGACTGTTCGAGCGTGCTGAAAGATTGTTGAACTTCATTACCGCACTGAGATGGTGTGGAATTCACCCCCCTCCCCCCAAGATAAGTGTTTTTATATCTTTTTTCCTATGCATAAGTCGTTGTATGAAATAAAGTCGTTCCCTTTTAATAGAGGGGGGATGTGAGGATGAGTCTGGCTGAAACCCAGAGTTTTTGGGGGAAAGACATTTTTTTCTGCACGTGTGTGATATGGAGGTTCTAAATGAGTTGCCACTGTTTGTAAATGATTTTGGTTGTGTAACTAGAGAAAAGAATGAATTCATGTGGTATCCTGCAGTCTCAAAGCTTTTAGGTTGTGTGTTAGCCAGTCCTCCATTTTCCCCTTGTGTTAAATAAAACAAATTTTTTTGGATTGAAGTTGTGGTGGCGCACCCATCAAATAGACAAATTTTTGCAATATTATACTCCTCTCCAGATGGTTGGATCTGGTGATCTTGTCCAAATGTTTTTTTTTTTGTTGTTGTTGTTTTTTTGGTCCAGGCAGTGTATGTTTGAATAAGTCTACATATCTAAAATGTCAGAGTTTGCAAACAATGTGCCCTTAAAATTTCTGAATATCACACTGTGATTGGCATCGGGACACAACTCATTCTTTTTGTTTATCCTCCAGGACTGTGAAAATCCAGAGGTCTGGGACTGCGGAGACAACAGTGGGCATGTATGTCTTTCAGGCAGAGGGTGCAGGTCCTGTAGATAAACCTATGGATATTGGTGTGGAAGTTCTGCAGTCTGACACATGGGTGTTTGGTGCTTTTTGGACTGATTAATGAGCTTAACCTAAACTACACAACGGATCTCAAGTGCACGTTTGTAGCTTTTCAGAAAATCTTGATTGAACTGAATACAACCAAGCTGTCACCAAATGACTCAAAGCAATGACACCTGAGATTGTTGTACATTTTTGTACTTAAATCAATTAAATCAATCAGAAAGTACTCAATTTCTATGTAGAATGTTTCTTTTATACTCATATACAGGCAGTCAACCAGATCGTTAAAAAGCCCCCAAAGTAGCTCAAGGACCATATCCCATATCAAAAGTCAAAATATTTCATTTCCTTATCTAAAATGTTAATTTTACAGTCACTCTTGTGCAGACTGATCATAAACACAGCTAAAAGGCTTCCTACCAGTGGCCTTCACAAAATGTAACATCTTGCACAGTTTAATCACAGGTAGAATGAAAAATGTTTCAATACAAGGATTTCAATCAAATGTAATTTATGGAATATTTCAAACTTAACCATGGAAGAAAAATCACTCTTCGCAACAGTTTAAAATCAGCCCAATTCTGTGCAAAAAAAGTGGATTTGGTAACCCTGCATCCAACTCAAGCTGCAGGAATCAGATTTAACTGATCATGGGTCAAGACAAGAGTAAGGAGAAATGACTGACAAATTATGCTGGAGGATTTGCTTCTCAGCAGATAATGTGCTTATATCTGATCTTGTAAGATGTGCTCATTTTATACAGAGTGTGTGTGATCGGGAAATTGAAAGTGAATAGCCGCTCATTCAAAAGAGATTTAAATACTCCCTGATGCGCGAAAATTATATTCAATATTAGAATGATTGCGTGAGCAGTCGATAATGGCCCAAAATTCAGTGGAAGTGTGAACAATAAAACAGTCCTAGGTAGGGCTTTAATACAAAAACTCACACAATAGTCGGCGCAAAAGCCTTGTGGGCAGTGGGCCGATGTAGGCTACAGCACCGTTGTGCTACGGGCATCCCATGTTCGAATTCTGACTCAAGGACCTTTTACCGATCCCGCCCCTGTCTCTCTCCCACTTTGTTTCCTGTCCTTTCTGAGCTGGCTAGGACAATAATTAAGTCTATTCAATTGAACATATTTCCTTAAAAATAATAATACACAAAATTCCTAACCCTAACCCTAAAAAGTGCTAAAAAAAAAAAAAGTATAAACTGCTGATCTATGCATGCGTACATATAGGACCGCACGATAAATCGATAAATCAGAATCGATTTCTTTGTTCACACAACTACGACAATGTATGGTTTATCTGAGTTCTTCTTATCATTTTCCTTATAATACAGTATATAACAATGCAATGCCTTAATCACTGCTTAGAATACTGTGAGTACTATGCATGCCTTATTCTGTGTAAAAAGCCACACCATCTCACAGAAAGATTTATTTCATACACTCGACAGACGTTATGAAGCGAATTTGGAGTAAAAGCGTTATTAAATGTGGTATTTTCACATGCTTTCAGATGTAGCAGCATTTCTACGCAGAGCTGTAGTTCACTGAGAAGCTATGCAAACAGCTGTCATTATCGCGAACAATTTCTATTGATATCGTTAATGAATGTGATATAGCGTAGCTTGCATATGGCTCTGCGTACTAAATGCTGCTCCATCTGAAAGGACCTGCTAGAGCTTTACTACTGCTTACACAACCAACTTTACTGAAAAAAATGCGTATGACAATCGCCTTCGATTATTTGCGCAGCCCTACATACATACATACAAAATAATATAATACAAATACAAAATAATGTTCTTATGTCTGGCTGTCCTGGTATTTGTGGCTCTGTAGCGCCGACCAGATGGCAAAAGTTCGAAAAGGGGATGGGAGATCATTTCTTTCTGATCATTTCTTTCTTGTGCTAGAGTATTCCTTGTAGTCCTGAGTGATCCTTTTCCACTGAATGCGCATTCATAATACAGTACACCTAAACTTACCCCTTACAGGAAACTACTGGCAAATTCTGAATTTCACGAAACACTGGTTAGTATGTTTTTTAAGCCTTTTGGTTTACGGGGACACAGGAAGTACCCATGTTGTAGTACCCATGTAATTGTAAACATTTGTGTCCTCATAAACCATACCAGTACACACACACACACGTTAGTATACAACTATTTTGATTATTACAGGCTGTCTTTTTCAAAAAATATTTGAGGGCTACGATGAATGAGTTTAACAACAGAAAACAAGGTGATAAAAAGACTGAATCCAGTATTTCATGATAATATAACATAATGTGGGTATTATAATCTGTTTTTTGTAGGGTGGTCATTTTTTCGAGTACAAGAAGTGTGACTTTGTTCCATTTTTAACTAAATAATGAATTTTAAAACAAACTTCCTGGCTAAATATTAAACAACACTAGTTCACAGAAGAAAACAGTATCAGAGAGCCACTGCAAAACACTGATGTGAGATAGACAGTGATGATGTACCTGTAGTTTTGTGTGTGTTTGTAGTTGGGGGATCCTGAGAGTTTGTGCGGTGGACTGAATGCATTGCTGTCTTTGAAACAGCTCGAGCTGTAAAGAATGAATTTCATTAGCTCAGGTGAATCATGCTGTAGAATATGACAATCATATTTAACAAACAAGATAACTTTAGTGTTATCTATCATTATATTAGCACATCTAACAGAGACTCTTTTATAACTGATTGATGAGATTGTTTTCTCACCTGAACTCTTGTTAGTATATGTGACTGAGGTCTTGACTTGATCTCTGTGAGTAACTTCACATCTCAACTCTCTGTTGTCATCTTCATTCAGAAGTGTTGTATTCAGAGTGCTGATACAGTGTCCTGGAGCTGATTCCTGATATCTGGAGTCTGAAATCGTTAGTTTAACACCAGCCTGATTGACCCAGAACAGCTGGATTCCCTCAGAACGGATCCAATCATCACAAGAAACTCCTTCAAATGAATACAACTGACAGGAGAGAGTCACATAGCTGGCTGGACTAATCTCAGTCTGTGAGGATGATGATGAAGAAACTGAAAATAAAACACAAATCCCACACTTTTTATTGGGAGTTTAAATAAAGAATTGATAGTATAATTGTATAATCATAAAATTACCATGAAGAACATGCAGATAAACACAAGCATCAGTTCCTTTTTTTTGTCCATTCACATATTTTTGGCAGGTGTATGATCCATAATCTTCTTTTGTGACGTTTGTGATGCTCAGAGAGCAGTCAGAGCCCAGACTCAGTCTTTCATGTATCCCTGTGTCTTTCTTCTTTTTCCCTCCAGAAATCAGTTCAACTGTTGCTGAATATCTCAATCTGTTATAGATCCAATGTGTTGATTTGCAGTCAGGTAGAGCAATTTTACAGGGCAGACGGACATTTTCACCAAAACTGATGAACACATGACTCTCATCCACTCCACTGGAACCTGAAGCACGAGAACATTTGACTGATCATTACGTTATTTATAAATATATAAAGCTTCATAAACAAAGCCCTGTGACAGCAGGTCATTCTCATGTCAGTGCGTTCAGGTAAAACCAGACAAAAGGTTATAAAAACAGTTCTGAAAACATTAGTACAAACTAGAAATGTGTGTGACCATACTGGTTTTTGGCATGTATCTATAACATCGACAATGTATTACTTTTAAGTATTTAGTTACTACACAGGATAACTTTAATAACTCTATCAGCACATCTAATAGAGAGTATTTCAAAACTCATCATAAGATTGCTTTCTCACCTGAACTCTTGCCAGTGTATGTGGCTGAGATCTGGACTTGATCTCTGTAAGTAACTTCACATCTCAACTCTCTGTTGTCATCTTCATTCAGGAGTGTTGTATTTAGAGTGCTGATACAGTGTCCTGATGAAAATAATATCTGATATCTGGAGTCTGATATTGTCAGTTTAACACCAGCCTGATTCACCCAGAACAGCTGGATTCCCTTAGAGCGTTTCCAAGCATCACAAGAGACACTATCATATGAATATGAATACAACTGACAGGAGCGAATCACAGAGCTGCCTGGACTGATCTCAGTCTGTGAGGATGAAGATGATGATGATGAAGAGACTGAAACACAAAATAAAACACAAATCACAGTTTTCCATCATCATGAAAGTTTAAATTAATTTGATCTTTTTAGATTGACTGCATAATCATAAAATTACCATGAAGAACATGCAGAAGAAACTGAGCATCAGTTCCAAGTTGTTTGTCATTCACATATTGTCGGCAGGTGTAAGATCCAGAATCTTCTTTTGTGATGTTCTTAATGTACAGAGAGCAGTCAGACCCCAGACTCAGTCTCTCATGGATCTCTGTG
>JAHKKF010533927.1:0-27517 GCA_019740295.1 Labeo calbasu
TACTTTCTATATTAAATCTGGGTAGAAAGAACTTACCTTAAAAGAAGACATCCACTCCCTTTGCCATCGTTGTTTATGTTTGAAGCAGTAAACTCCGTATAGTTCAGCGACGGCACTTTGCGCATGCGCAATAATGTCAAGTTGACCGCTTAAATGAAGAAATAAAAATACTGAGTTTGCTCAACTTTCTTATTTGTGTTCATTGAGAAAAATATAGTAAACATTGAGTTAACTTGTTTTTATGTGTAAACTCAACATTTTGCTTAAAAATGTGTCCACTTGACTTACATTTTTAAACTGAGTGAACAATTTGCAAGTTGGAGTTTTTACAGTGCATATATATTACTGTTAAATATGTTTTCATTGAAATATTAAGATGCAAATTATATTTTCTGAAAGGTATGATGTCCCTTTCCCAAACAGGGTTATTTGTTTGCTTTCAAATTATAAATTCATAAAAAATTTTATGTAAACCATGTGTTTTTAAAGAAACACATTATTGTACATGTATTTTTTCTTATTTGGAGAAAATAGTGATATTTGAATGCAGTTTTTGTTTGCATGTTATTTCCCCTAGACCTAGCTATTGAACACACTGGATTATACAGATATGATTTAATTATTATTTAAAATATTATTTTAAAATATCAAGATGACAGGGTGGACCAGCACATGATTGGGTGGACACATAAAGCAGAACAAAGCATGACAAAATATGACATTTATTCGACTTAATAATACAATAATAATAAATAATATAATTACATTCTCAGTCACACTGATATACACCCCCCATTTTAGTTTTTAGCAATATTAACTACAAATGAATGCTATGTCCACCCTGTCATGTGTATGTCCACCCTATCGAGTCTAAGTGCCCAGTGGGGTGGACATTTTTCAATTCAGTTAGTTTATTAGCGTACAACAAACTGTGATAGCTAAATAGTTAGTCTGGTTGTTGAAGAGAATTTGGTATATTAAACTTACATATTTTGACAATACTGTATTCTAATCACTTTTGGCATATTTTATGCAGACAGGGTGGACATGTTAAGCTTTGGCAAAGCAAGTAAGTAAACTCATGCAAAGAAAAATTGTCAACTGAAAAGTCACCAATTTACTCACCTCAGCCATTGAAATTCCCGCCACTGAAGACACAACAAAATCTGTCGTCCTGATGTCACTGAAGGGGATGGCCTTTTCTTAAAGGGGTGGATTTCCCAATACAATAAGGTGGACAACCATTCAAGAGACATGGACAAACTCTTATTTTTTCTTTAAGGAGAAGTCCACTTCCAAAACAATTTACAGATAATGTACTCACTCCCTTGTCATCCAAGATGTTCATGTCTTTCTTTCTTCAGTCGTAAAGAAATTGTGTTTTTTGAAGAAAACATTTCAGGATTTTTCTCCATATAATGGACTGATATAGTACCCTGAGTTTGAACTTCCAAAATGCAGTTTAAATGCGGCTTCAACCGATCCGAAATGCAGTTCCGACCCAGTCTTTGCAAAGTGAACATGCAAAGAAGAAAGCCGGCGTCAGCAAGCTCCTTCCTTTGCGGACGCTCCGCTCCTGGAAGGCTCTCTTTGAGGAGGGAGCCTTTACAAGCGTTCCCCGGGGTGCTGATGTATTCAGAGATCTCCATTTAAAGATCTCGAGAGCTCCTTCCTTTGCAGACGCTCCGCTCCAGGAAGGCTCTCTTTGAGGAGGGAGCCTTCACCAGCATTCCCCGGGGTGCTGGCGCTGCATTCTTGGGGTTCGCAGTTGGATCTGCTGGAGGGAATGGAGACAGGTGACCCCCCATCCATAGCCCGTTCCGTGGGTTTGGAAGCCCGCTCCGCGGCTACTTCCCCCCCATGGAACGGGTTCTTCCCTCCACCGTGAACACACACCCCCGGAGCAGTAGGAGCCTTCCCTTCTTCCCCGAGCTCCATTTAGAGATCTCGAGGTCGTGGGCAAGACCGTTTTTGGCACACTTGTTCGTCCCCGCCTCGGATTACTATGGCAATGGGGCAGGGCTGGGCGAGCGTGGCTACAACGGTGCGTTCACACCAGATGCAACTTGCGAAATAAATTGGATAAATTGGAGTTTACTCGCTTAATTCACGTGTGAAATTCGCTTCATTCGCGCATGAAATACACTTCACAACAGATGCGAATTTGCGTTATGAGAGTGGCTTCTGCCAGCCGGGTCCAGTCTCGTTGCGAAATGGCTGACGTGGATTTTAAGAGGGTAGCTGCGTTTTTTACAACTTACCAGATTGTCCGACCTCCTCATTCACTTTCTTCCAAGCAAGATCCTTTTTATTCCTGTTTCTATGAAAGTACGAAGATGTATCATATAGCATGTAAATCACTCTCGTTTAATGCTTCATTCGCATCTGGTGTGAACGCACCATAAGGCGATGCCCCGGGTGCTGGGTGTGAGCAGCCCCAGCTGTGTACTAGCTCCTCGTACCGAGAGGTCCAGAAACTGAGGTGAACTTAGTGAACTGGTTCCCTTAGTAGACTATTTAGCAGAGTGGAAGCTACTGCCAAACGTATCTGCATGGGTCCTGCGTACTGTAGAAAGAGGCTACTCTATTCAGTTCGGCGCCCCGCCGCCACATTTCGACGGGGTCTTTCCCACTTTGGTGGGCCCCGAGCAGGCTCTGGTCATGGAACAGGAAGTAGAGACCCTTCTGAGGAAGGAGGCCATTGAGGTGGTCCCTCCTCACGACAGGGAGTCTGGGTTCTACAGCCGATACTTCATTGTTCCAAAGAAGGATGGAGGGCTGCGTCCTATTTTAGATCTGCGCTGACTCAATCACTCAGTCATGAGGTTGAGGTTCAAGATGCTTACTGTCAAGCAAGTTGTGTCACAAATCAGATCCGAGGACTGGTTTGTGACAATAGATCTGAAGGACGCCTACTTCCATGTCTCCATCCTTCCTCAGCACAGGAAGTTCCTGAGGTTTGCTTTCAGTGGCGAAGCATACCAGTACTGGGTTCTTCCCTTCGGCCTATCACTGTCACCCCGTACGTTTACGAAGTGTGTGGATGCTGCCCTGATCCCTCTTCGTCTCCAGGGCATTCGCATACTCAACTACATAGATGACTGGCTGATTTTAGCGCAGTCAGAAAGTCTAGCGGCTCGACATCGAGATGTCGTTCTCGCTCATATGAAAACGTTGAGCTTAAGACTAAACACCAAGAAAAGCGTCCTTTCTCCACTTCAAAGAATCACTTACCTAGGCGTGGTGTGGGATTCGACCACGATACAGGCACGCTTGTCCCCTGCTCGGATTGAGTCGATCCTCGCCGCAGTCGCGAGAGTCAAAGAAGGCCGGTCACTCACTGTAAAACAGTTTCAACAACTGCTGGGTCTGATGGCAGCTGCGTCCAACGTGATACCTTTTGGCCTGCTGTACATGAGACCCCTACAGTGGTGGGTCAAAACCAAGGGGTTCTCACCGAGGGGAAACCCACTTCGCATGATCAAGGTCACGCGGCGGTGCCTACGTGCCTTAGACATGTGGAGGAAACCTTGGTTTCTAAGTCAAGGTCCGGTGTTGGGAGTTCCTTGTTGCCGCGTCACGCTAGCGACAGATGCGTCCCTCACTGGCTGGGGGGCGGTCATGAGTGGTCGTCCCGCCCAGGGTCTGTGGAGTGGTCGACATCTCAGCTGGCACATCAACTGTCTCCCAGATCGAAGAGATAGCCATGTGTTTGTACACACCGACAACACAGTGGTGGTCTATTACATCAACCACCAGGGAGGTCTGGGTTCGCGCCCCTTGTACAAGCTGGTGCACCAGATCCTTGTGTGGTCCTAGGGGAACTCCTCTCGTTGTGAGCAGTTCATGTCCCTGGGCATCTGAATTTGGCAGCAGATGTCCTATCGAGACAAGGGCCGAGGCCGAATGGATGCTTCACCCCGAGGTGGTGAAGCAGATTTGGAGAGTGTTCGGTCCAGCTCAAGTGGATCTGTTTGCATCGAGGGAGAATGCACAATGCCCCCTCTGGTGCTCTCTAACTCATCCAGCTCCCCTAGGGCTGGATGCCATGGTGCAGACGTGGCCGAGGCTATTGAAGGTTTGAAGGTTTACGCAGCAGCAATTTCGGCCTACCACGCCCCTCTTGGTGGCATGTCAGTGGGTAAGAACCCCCTGGTTACATGTTTCCTCTGTGGTGTGCTGAGGCTGAGGCCTCCAGTACGACCTCATGTCCCCACGTGGGACCTTGCTGTGGTGCTTGAGGCCCTCTGTAGGCCGCCCTTCGAGCCTATAGAGGAGATTTCTTGTGGCATGAGGATCTCGTTCCCATAGCGTTTTCGGACGCAGCTCGAGTTCCTGAAGGGGAATGTCCCAGGTTACGTATGTAACCCTGGTTCCCCGAGGGAACGAGACGCTGCGTCTCGAGCCATCCTTCCGGCATCCCTCCAAGTGCTTCATTCCCTGAAGCTGATGCCGGCCGCCGCCGCACGTGCTTTTCTGCTTCCTGGTCGCTGCTGTGACATCTCGCCCTTCGATTGGCCAGATTACACATGTGTTCAGAGCGTGGTCTCGCTGTAGGCGTTCCCATAGTGTTTTCGGACGCAGCGTCTTGTTCCCTCGGGGAACCAGGGTTACATATGTAACCTGGGATGTTTTTTGACGTACCCTAATTGTCTTAAGCTAGAATGCACAGAGTTTAGGGAGAGTAAGACAACGAATGTTTGACATTAAAAAGTATATAAATTGTATTATTTTTATGAAAATAACCGATCGTTTCTTTAGATAAGACCCTTCTTCCTCAGCTGGGATTGTTTACAACTGGATTTGGGATCGTTTGAAGCCGCATTTAAACAGCATAGGATCAGCATATTTTCAACAGATTCTTAAATTTGTAATCCTACACAGCATTTTGGAAGTTCAAACTCGGGGCACCATATCAGTCCGTTATATGGAGAAAAATCCTGAAATGTTTTCCACAAAAAACATAATTTCTTTACGACTGAAGAAAGAAAGACACAAACATCTTGGATGACAATGGGGTGAGTACATTATCTGTAAATTGTTGTTCTGGAAGTGGACTTCTCCTTTAAATAAAAATATTGTTTTTATTACTAAATAATTAATACACTCAAATTGAGTATTCTCTTATTTAACAAAACATTAATAGGACAACAACATTTATGATTTGACTGTATTGGACTATATTCTACTCTAATTCAAATTTAATGAGCAGTGCATGGGACATAGCAAAATAACACGCATCCTCTAGCACAAAACAAACAAACAAAAAATATTTAAAATCTTGGCTCTGTATCTAAAGAGCCAAGTAATGCTTTTGTTATGAATATAGAAAGTTAAACTTATATAACACACCCTTTCATAGTCATTTTTATGTTAAGTTATCATGGCAAATGAGTCATTTATGTACAAGACACCAGAAGGCACCCAACAGTGATATTGACCTGCATAGTACTCACTGCAGTTTCCAGCTGAAATAAACACTAGTGTAAGTAAATCAACATTTTCTATTCTTTTTCATTTTTTACACACATTATGATTACATTTGCATCGCATAATCAGCTTTATATATGGCTTTTCTGATGGAGTAAACTTGCTCAGTACCTCACCTGGTCCAGCGTTGCACTTGTGATGCGGTACACTACGGTCCTGTAAAAATCGAGTCACAATAAAAATGTTCAGACTTCAGACACATGTGGAAGCAAACTAAAATGGCATTGTTGGTTCAGCAAATGTGCTTTCTAGTTAATGTTCACATGAGCTTTTACACACTTTTTTTCACTAACAAAAATGCTCTTACATTATATATATGTTATGTCATGTTATTCTGCAAAATTTATTTGTTCTTTCTGAGCATATTTGGATTGTGGAATACATTGCCCTCAGTAGTGTTCACTGTTGTAAACTGCAAACTGTGGCAAATGTTGTAAGTCATCTGGATGTTCCATATACGTATTCTGTGAATTGTGCATACTGTGCACTCATAAATGCTATATACTGCAGAAGTAGTTGGAGCAGCAAATTACAGAGTGAAAATGTATCAAACAGTGAAAGCTAAGTCATTTCAAAAGGACAAAGTCGATCCATTAGTAACCCAGTCGCAGTGAAAGCTGCGTGTTTGGAGCTGCCAGCTGAGAAGCTGAGAGTTTCCTGCTCTCCCAGGGAAGCTGGCTCACACCTAAAGGGCTCTTTGTTGGACAAGGTGTGCGATCTGAGCAGCCACTGAGCTCGGTACAAAACCACACTTTCAAAACGTCCTGTTCCTGTCAGCACCGGAGGTGTGTTCTTCCACACTTAGTACAACACATAACACACAAATGCACATTAGAGCACTATCCCAGCAGGTGTCAAAGTTTTCCTACAAACGTGCCTTTCTTGAGCATAACTGTTGGTAAATCTGTGTAAATCTTAATCCTGAATATTGCATCTTCACGAATAATTAAATAATTATAATATTAATAATAATGAAATATAAATACTGCATGCTTATTGTGTAAGACTTTATTTGGGAGTGCATACGTAAAAATTCTGTAATCCTTTACTTATCTTCATTATGTTAAAACCATTAAACTTGTTTATTTTCGTAACAAATGAAGAATATTCTCTATAATAATTCTCGTCCATACACTGAAAGATCACGTGATCTGAAATTTCAAGCGTCAAAAAATTCATGAAGATATTATAAAAGTAATCCGATGGTTTAATCTAACTGTAAAGAGACATGAATGCTGTATATAATAAACTGACATAATTAAGATTTATATTCACATTCACTCGATGCTGTGTGTCAGTATAAATCAATAAAGATAATTATCACGTGATATAAATTAAAATAATAAATTACCATGGTTTTGAGGTGCTATGTTTGTGGCTTTAACTGTTATTATTTTGATTTGAATGTATGCTACTATGGAAAAGCAATGGTTAATTTAAAAAAAAAAAAAAAAAAATGTTCTTTTTTGTGAAGTAAATCTTAAAGAAAGCCTTTTATTTATTTCTTTTTATTTAGCCTGTAAGCAAAGATATTAAATCTCTTGACATTTCAGCCACTTCCTGTATTCTGTCCCATCGAAATCATTGTGTTTTAGCATTCACTTGTTCTGTTTTGGAGTAGTTGGTCATTCCATTGACAGCTCCGGGGCAGAGGGCAGTCTTAGTTGCATAATCAGTTCAGTGACACAACACTGTGTTGATAGCAGGCATTTTGGCACAAGCCTTTATAAATCATTAACTGGACATGCTTGAGGTCCAAGCATTTTGGCATTCTCATATGCTCTACACCTCTCAGTGTCTTCTAGGATCATAGAAGCTCCATGTTCCAGTAGCTCGCCTTCTGTGTGGTTCCTGGACCTGGATTACAGACAGACTTTCAAGGCTGCTTTTGGTAGTAGGATGGCTGTATCTACTGCTAATATTTGCACTGCGGGAAGGGAATTTGCTTGACTGATCAGTTGAAACGAAAAGAGCGCTTATCAGTTCTCAGTATATTTGGGTGTCGGTGTGGCATTGAAAGTGAGGTTTTGTGGTATGATGTTTGGGGCCTAGTTTGAAAAATACGACTGAAATGTGAATTTTTTTGACTTCAAATAGAGGTAATGGTTTACCAGTTTCCTCCTTCAAGGTCATGACAGATTGTTGTTTTGAAACAAGGTCTGTAGTTATGTTACTGTCTGCACTACATTATGATTAATGACAGCTTGGAGAAAATCGCAGTGAATTGTGTTGCTTAGTTGCTTAGCAGTGTTTAGCAGTGTCATAGAGCAAACAATTGTTGGTTAGTTTGCTTTAATACGTTACATTTCTCATATTTCAACAATTTTTTATGATGTTAACCTGTTTAAAAAGTAAGTAAATAAAAAAAATGGTGTCAGCGCTGTTTCACCCCACCCACCGGCCAAAAACTCTTACAATCTTTCAGTTAGTCTAAAAGAGTGCTAATTAGCAGAAAAACTTTAAATGTTTTCTATTCAGTTTACACTTTTTTCTCTCCAAATGTTTTAATTAATGCATTACCATTGATTATTTTGGTGGCTATGGAAATTTGTTATAGAATGTAAATATTAGAAATGGAAATTTATAGTTAGAAATGTACAATCTTGTCAACTGATTTCTAGATTTCTGTGTACATGGTTGTTGATTATCTGAAGGTATTTCTGTTATTGTTTTTTAGATTGCTTGTCCTACTGCATTATGTAATGCCAGCCGAGTTTATTATGTTGTGCCTTTATGATCGGAAAGGAGGAGTTCAGTCTAATCAAACAAAGCCTAAAAAAGATAGGCCTAGTTTTTATTACTGCTGTGTGACATTATATGTTATCACGCTGACCTTTTAAGCATTGTAACTTTAATGAAAACACTGATTATATTTCCTTAAATGTACATTTGCTTGTTTATGACATCATGATGATCCTTCAGTACATTGTGATCTTACAGGTAATTTGGATATGTTCAGGAGGAGAAGTCTCTTTTTATGGCCCAACTATTTGAAACTTTGATCCAGTGCTTATGCGCTCACATGCTTATGTATATATAATGATGATATTATATTGTTAACAATGCAAACTTAGTTTTTGAAATAATTGTTGGCTTTTTTCAGTTAAATCCTACTTCATTTTTTTCTGTGTACTTACTACTGTCTGCCTTAGCAGTATTTTGGCTATAAAGTGATTCCTTCAGGTTTGGGTAATTGATATGCTGCTTAACCATACATGCAAGCATATTAATGCCAGAGCTAACACATTCTCACTTCTCACGTCAAATATTGCAACTTGGCAGGAGCTCTGCACATGACCCTGTCGATGCCAAAGCAACCCACTGGTGTTATTATACTGGCTTGTTCCATTACTATGGTACTTGCACATATAGATTATTATGTAATTTTATTATTATATAATAATAATTTATATATGATTATTATATAAAAACAGAGTTTGTTAGGATGAGACAACATAACGGCACCAAAAGTTACATTTGCTTGACATTTCAAGCTCTTACACCAGCACTTGACACTTTGAGAATGAGAAAATGCGCTTTGATATACATAAATTTGTTTATGATCAAATTACATACACCGATTACACTGGTGTAAGTTTCAGGGGGTGACAGGATCCGCAATCAGACTTTCAGTTATCAGGTTTATTTATAGTATCGGCCTCAAACAGCATGCCTATAGGCTGAGCCCGAGCACAATATGAGTGTCTGATGAACCTTTTCTCTGTAATAACTGGGCAGTTGTTAGTACTGGTTATTTAGGAGTGTGAGCTTTATAATCCGCCATAAAATTAACCTTCATTGCCATATTTAAACACCACTTAATCACTGAACCTAATACTGATTTCTCCTCTGAATTAATTCGACAGGAGGAGAATGAAGGCCAAGGCCCCCCCTCCACCTCAACCTCCCCAGCCTGCCCCCCGCAGGATCTTCCGTAATGCCATTCCTGATGGAGGAGGATCTTCAGGGGGAGACAGCAAGGAGAACATGCTTCAACCCTCTGTGGATCTCCACATCAGTCTTCCTACAGGGTACCAGACCACCGTCAATGTGGATGGCAGGTGAATATCCACATTGCACTGACATTAACCTAAACATTGCATCAAAACAGTTTTTATTTTTAATATTGGTTTGTGGCTTTATGGGTGGTAAATTTGATTAATAGAGCTGGGACAGGAAGTGTACCGTGAGATTGTACACAGTGATCTTCACAAATAGCTAAATAGAGCGCAGCTGATGGAATGGAACAGACCAGGAGTTTTAAGATGTGTTTTTTTTTTTTTTTTTTTTAACTAGGGCTGGGTGGTATATTGAGTTTGTACAATATATCAACATATATTTGTATAAATGATATGGAATGAGGCAATAACATTTACCTCGATATACAGTAGTTTGATACGAACACATCTGAAAAATAGCGGAAGATACAGAGTGTCCTCAGAGTTAGCTACTGTGGGGAAAGTGCATAACCCAATTTGTCCTAAACAGGAGACATGCTTTATATTAGTGGCTTTAAAAAACTAAAATGTAAGATATAGTTAACGCTTGCCCCGTGTCACATGTGCTGACATACTACTTGCGCTGTTTAATGTGTTTGACATGTGGTGTTTTCCTCATTGCATAACTTACATTTCACAGGTGTATTCTCCATCTGTAAATGTAGGAAAGTCATAGAAATATTTTAATATAAGTGTATTTTTATGATAGCAGTAACTGTAATGGGCTAATTAAAATAGCCTATTCAGTTAGTCTGCTTATGTTTTTATGCTCATGTTTAGTTGAGTGAACTTCTGCTTTAAAAAATAATATATCACATTGTAACATCACACTGTTAGAATGAAGTGTGATTTTATACCTTTTTTTGCACATAATATATAGCATAGGCTACATAGTCACATTCACTTTATTACATTCACTAATATTGGGCCGGATGTGAAATAAAATGTTTTAAAACGACAACAACAACAACAATAAACATAACTATTATCTGAAAACTTTTGGATACTTAAATAACACTTATTTGAAATAAGTGATTGTTTTAAAAAGTAGCCTGTTTATATAATAAAAAAAATAAAATTTGCACAAAATAAATTTAATATAAAATTTATATGAAAATGTAGCCATGTGCAGTAATAATGTGATGCATAGTGATATTGAGTTGATAATGAAAATTGTAATTGAACTGAATCATGAAACCAGTGAAGATTTGTACCTCTACTTTTGAGATGGCAGTACTGACATACAGAGATTCCAACTATAAACAAAAAGCAAAGAAACTGCAATTTTGGTTAAAATGTGAGGTTGTAAAGATGTATTTGCACAGCAGAAGAATTAATTGGGGGAAAAAATGTAGATCAAGAATCGTTTTGGAATCGGATCGTGACTCCTAGAATCGGAATCGGATCGGATCGTGAAGTGCCTGAAGATTCTAGAATATAATCTAATTACAAGTACTTGATTTTTGAAATCTGATTACGTAATAATTACGACCATATCGCCCTAGCCCTAGTGTTTACACATAAACTGTTTTTAACGCTGTTTAACATGCATATTTCAAAACATGATACAGGCACCAGAAATGTCCATGTGCCACTTTGGATGAAACATTTTCTCAAAAACTGTTATAATTATCCCTGCTGTCTATTTAATTGCTTGGCGTAACAAAGCTTTAGCACTGAACAGAGTACAGTGACATTCTTATAATCACTAATCACTCTTGACAACAACACCTTGCTGAGGAAACGCAGGCATGGGTTTTCCAGTAGAGATGAACTGGCAGGTAGTTTAAATTAATAATAACCAAAACTGCACACAGATGCAGGGTACTAGCTGTAAAATGTATTTACTTTGATATCGTTTGCATTTCATAGTACATCAGTTCTTTAAAGACATGAACAAAACAAGGCAGTTAAAAAGTGAGAAAAATATTTTTACAGGGTGTGTTCGCAGAAGACAAAAGTGGTTTACAAACCTTGTAAAATGGCACTTTCTGCTGGGTTTTTAACGTCTGTTATTGCAGAAAAAAAGTATTTGTGGCTTAACAGTTTTTTTCAGTTTTAAGATACATATATAGGAAAGGATCACAATGTCACAGAAACTTGGAAGTGGTTTGGTTTTATAAGAATCAATTGTAAGAGAGGCAATTATAAGAGTTTAATATGTCATACACCTTTCATATGAAATTATACGGTTTAAGAAAATCGTGTTTGGAGGACAGATTATTCAGTGTTTTCATGTGATAAAACATTTTCATGGTGATGAGGAAGTGTCAGAAGAATAGACATTTATATTTAGATGAATCATTTAGCATGCAAGCAACATTATTATATTCAAATATTAGAGTTTGTGTTTAAATATTTTTGCACAAATTTAGACATTCACACTCGGTGTTACGAATCTGGTGGTGAGCGGACCGCAGGTCACCGACCAGATTCGTAACACTAGGGCTGCACAATTAATCGAATTTCTAATCGTGATTACAATTACAGATCGCACAATTATGTCATTGTTCAAAGGCACAATTACAAAAAAAATCCACTTACATTATTCTGCTTTGTTAAGCCGGCTAAATGCGGCTAAACGCGGCTAAAGTAAACAGGCTCGTCACTCCACAGAAAGAAGAGAGGGGCGGGGCGAGCAGAGCTCATTTGCATATAAAGCAGCCTCGACCAGAATTAGATGATTTTTGCAGAGCTGATTTTGCAAGATAAAAAGGGTGTTGTTTTACACTACCATTGATAATTTTTAACCAAAGCATATTATAGACTTTTCATTAAAACCCTAAAGAATCATATCAACTTGTGGAAAATTAATCGTAATTAATAATCACAATTACAATTTCAAGGGAATAATCGACAATTGTGAATTTTGTCATAATCGTGCAGCCCTACTTCACACACATAAAGGCGGCATACTGATTTAAAGTCAGTCTACTCAAAATTCATCTGTTTTTAGCCATGCAGGTACAGCTTGTATAGAGAAAGACTGAAATCACATTGGTTTCATCAGTAAATGACATTTGACCTGAAAAATAAGTATCTATTTCAACTTTTGATTTATTTATTCTTTTCTGAGACTAGATGCTAGTCATGGCATGTAATTTAAACAAGCAGATTTATCTATCAGCAGTGTTTAAAAACTCTTTAAGAGTGTCTCCATAACGGTTTTTTGGTAGATTGAGGTTGAATTACTGACAATAGGTTAGCGAAGCCAAACATTTATGACCAGCATTCATGTAGCAATTTGCTGCTTTACATAACAACTGTAATTTAAGCTGACTCTTTCTCTCAGTCGGCCTATCACAGTCCTGTCTGCATCACATGATGTAATTACAAGTCTAAACCGTCAAGCAACTCTATCTTTCTCTGTCCTTATGTCTCCTCTTGTCTCTTCAGAAAAGCTCTGATGGATTTGCTGGTAGATCTGTGCAGTCAGTACCATCTGAATCCAGCATATCATACTTTGGAGCTGCTGTCGCCCGATGCTCAGCCTGTCAGCTTTAAGCCCAACACCCTGCTGGGCGCCCTGGACGTCTCTTGTGCCCTGATCAAAGAACGAGTTCTGGAGGACAAGGTGATCCGGAAACCTCCACCCAAAGTGCCAGAGGTAAGTTTCCAAAACATGGTGTTATGGAGGTTTTTGACCTCATGCTGATATCTTTGACTTTGTGAACATCTTTAAATTCTAGGCAGGCATCAGCAACTATGATGAAACTGGTTAAACTACTACTGATGAGACTATCACTAGTGTAGACAGACATTGTATTGTAAATAATTTGCTTTGAAGATCAGCAGTGTAAATATGTCACGCTACAGTCTACTTCTTGTTTAACTGCATCAGCCATATTGAATGCTCTCACTGCATGAGCAAGTGTTGTCTTCATTGCAGTAGTTTTTAAGGGGGGTTACTAGACCCCGAGTGCTAGACAGGATGGACACAGTGAGATGATATACTTCTTCGAAAAAAAATTGAAAACTTTAAAAATTACTGTATAGTTATTAAGCATGTGTTTTATGACCTCCTTATAAATTGGCAAATACTTCAAATATTTGTACTTTAAAAATAATTGTACCACACAACTATTAAAGTAAACTGAAAATGCGCTGAAAATGTGAATAAAGGAATTAATATAAATTATGTCCATTCTATTTATCTTATTCATGCTACTCATATTCATGTTCATGGATTGTTTTTTAATTTTTACTGTAAAAAAATGTAATATTGATCTTATTCCCGTGTAATAATGGCATCTTGTTCTGCATAAATGCATCAGGAGGGTCGAATGATCATAAAAAGGGTTCGAGCTAAGGTACAGTGAGTCTTTCACAGGCTCTGCTCTCAGTGTGTGCTCTTTCTTTCTCAAGTGTCCTTTTCTCCTCCCACTCATGTGTGAATATTTGATGAGAGTCTTACCTTTAGTTACCATGCATTATTTCTTCCTCAGCCTGGCTGGCTGGCCCCTCTTTTGCTCCTCTCCCTCGTGTCTGACCTCTGGGCAGAGTCAGAGGCCCTGACCTCTGGTTCTGCTAGAACAACAGTACAATCTGTCACTGGGCAGAAAGAAAGAAATGGAGCAACACAACTTTTCTTTGTTTGTAATTGTTTGTGAGGATAACAGTCTTAGACCACATGGCAGCTCAGAAATGTTTGACTAGAGTAGAGCTGGGTCAGGATGGTCGACCCTTTGGTTAATTGACAACTGTTGTACTTGCTTAGAATGCTAAACCTCTTTTTGAGAACTTTCTTCTCTAAATTTATCCCAGTCAAAGTTCTGTGGCTACATTTCAAATAAATAACTTTTAACAATAAAACCACATTTACAATTATTTTTTATTCAGAACACTCTTTAGTTCAAAGTGTCCTGCAAATGAGGAATACAACAAAGATTTCATTCTAATCATGCAGCAAACATTTCATTCTAAGCATGCAGCAATATGAGAAGTGCTAAAATGTAAAGTTCCCAAATGGTTCAGAGGAGTATAGGCTAGAATAGATTATTTATATATTATATTATATATTATTATAACTATTGAGCAGAGTCTGTAAATGCATATACTGCACATGTTTCATATCCAAATAAGTCTGAGAATATGTGACAAAGTGGAGTAACAGCTTTTCTTCAAGTGGGAATACACTTTAACTAAAATGTGGAAAAAAGCTGAATAAGTGTTGCGTACCATTTTGTGACACCTCAGTCTTCTCTGGTGTGCTCTAGTTTGTCTGCACAGAAATATACAGGAAATGACACACATTAAATGTCTTCTTTGCCTGCTTTGATTAACAGTAGTTTCTTTACTGTACACATGGATGAAATTTAGCTGGTTCTGAAATAAAGCGTTATTAGTATTTGTATTTGAGTAACTGAATTAGATAATGTGATTTGATGGTGTTCGATGGAACTTAAAATTCTTTTGTCTGAAGAAACTGTGCTCTAAGCAATGTATTGTGGTTGGTGTGATACTTCCTCTACAAGACACTGCAAGCATGTGCATATAAAGTCTAATTTTGCCCACTTCTCATGTGAAACTTGAGAGATCTGTGTTGCATCTTGTCTTATCTTGATCATGCATATGATAATAGCCACAAAGTAATGAGTTTGCTGCACCACTGTGATGTACAGGAAGAGAGCATTTGAATGTAGGTACCATCCGCTCAGTTTACTCTTTATATTTTTTGTTTTCCTCTATTAAAAACTTGTCTGGATTAAATACAACACATCTGCTGTCAAAATGCAGTGTTATGGTGTGTCTCCCTGCTGGGCTTTTTTTTAAACTGTTTTCAATTTCCGTTTTTTTTTTTTTTTGGTTTTTTTTTTTTAAACCACAGTGATAAGTGAAATTTCTGTTCAACTGCTGTTATAAGTGACAACATAAAGCTTAAGTTGTATTTAACTTCTTTAATATTCTTTTCAATGCAAATCTTTTTATTGTTCTTTTCATTATATAAGCTATTGAAAAGGATATTTCACTGAAAAGAAAGTTAAACAATTTTTTGGGTGAGCCATCTGTTTAAAGTGTCAGCTTACCCAAAAAATAAAAATTCTGTCATTAATTACTCACCCTAATGTCATTCCAAACCTGTAAGACCTTTGTTTATCTTTAGAAGACAAATTAAGAGATTTTTGATAAAATTTGAGAGCTTTCTGACTCTGCATAGACAGTAATGCAACTACCACTTCTAAGGCCCAGAAAGGTAGTAAGGACATGTGCTGTGTTACTCTCGCAAACGTGTTAAAACATGTTGAAAAAAGTTTTTTTTGTTTTCTTTGTGCAACAAAAAAAAGGTATTGTCATACCTTCATAAAATTACGGTTGAACCACTGATGTCACATGTACTATTTTAACAATGTCCTTACTACCTTTCTGGGCCTTGAACGTGGTAGTTGCGTTGTTGTCTATGCAGGGTCAGAAAGCTCTCGGATTTCATCAAAAATGTCTTAATTTGTGTTCCGAAGATGAACGAAGGTGAACTAACCCTTTAATACATACTATGTCTTAAATGTCTAAATGAACCTCTCTTTTTCTTTACATCTGTTTCCCTTTTTTCATCACATAGAAAACGGTGCGTTTGGTGGTGAACTATCACCGCAGTCAGAAGGCGGTTGTTCGAGTAAATCCATTGGTCCCCCTTCATACTCTGGTGCCCGTGATCTGTCAGAAGTGCGAATTTGACCCGGCCCATGTCCTTCTATTCAAAGACAACATCAGCCACCAACAGCTGGACTTGGACAAGTGCCTTGGCGAGCTGGGTATCAGGGAACTCTATGTCCTGGATCAAACACTAGGTATGGGCTAAAAAAAAAAAAAAAAAACGTCAGGTCACCACAGTTGAAAATGATTGTGGTGCTTACTAATATTGTAAAAACCGTGATACAGTTGTTCTGTACTCGGGAATGTTTGGTGTGTGGAATTTTTTGCCACATTAAACAATTTTGGTAATATATTGGGTAGCAACTTCATATCCATTGGAACATTTTTGTATTGATGTAAAGAACAGCTGAGAAACCACAGATTAAGAATAAGTTTCGATTTAGATATTTAGTTGAGAGGTCCAACACTTTCTGTTCAGACATGCTCTTAGTCATTGTCACACACTCGTATTATCTTTGTTTAGCCTGTGGTATTATTATTACATAACATACTCAACACACAGCACCTAAATGCACTAAACCTGTGACATTTTTGAATCCATCACTGTGTAGCCAAATGTAAAACGATTTCTATTCACTCTATTCAACTTTATTTGCCTTCAAATGTTGTACTGGTTTGATTGTTTCCAGTTCTCCAGCCTAAAATGGCTTCGACGCCTGCCTTGAACTACTCAGGTATTGATGCCATGTACATGACTTTGGCTGAATAGTTCTCACGGTGGCTTTAAAGTATCTGTGGTTGAACTGTCTTGAATTGTGCTGACAGACTGCTTCCTGTCGTAGAACATGCTAGAGCCTTTTATCATTAAAATGACCTGGTCAATAGAAATTAAAGAAGACTTGCAGTGCCTGTGTTTGCGTATGTCATTTATGCTTATCGTTACTGTGATGCTTTTATTCTCAATGCATTTTGTTCAGAGAAACCTGTAACTTGCTAATTCTTCTTTAGGTTTTGTATCTGCTTTAGTGTTCTTTCATCTGATTTTGTTGATAGAGGCTTTGGAGCTTTGCAGAAGTGTAGCGCCATCTATTGCCAGAATTTTGTACTGCTTTTTGTGCACTGTGTGCTGTTTATTTTTTGTTTACACTAACATTCAAAATTGTGGTGTCTGTAATAATTTTTAAAATGTAAGTGTCTTATGCTCAATAAGGCTGCATTTATTTAATCTAAATACATTAAAACAGTAATCTTTAGAAAAATTGTTACAATTTAAAGGACTTTTTTAATTTGAATACATTTGAATGTCATTTATTTTTGCTGCTTTACATTTTGGTAAAAACCATGATACTTTTTTCAAGTTTTTTTGATAAATAGATCATTCAAATGAATGTAATTTGTAAATACAAATATTTTATAACATATACATCTTACCACAAACTTTTGAATGGTAGTGTATGTAAAATGAAAGATTGGTCTTATTGTCATGAAACTGGCTTTGATGTGGCATTTCATTTAAAGAGACCAAGCCTAAATCCTAAAAACTTTAACGCTACTGGTTTTCTAACGTGCAAGCACTAGAATTTATTCTGCACATGCTAATTTTGTATCTCATGTTCTCATTAACCAGCTCAAAATTACCCACTCCCACTAAAATAACACTGCTTGACTCAATTCTACATTATAATAGATGTTTTTGTAAAATGCTGAACAAATATTTTTCTCTTACAGCTGAATCTCTTCACTCCAACAGTCTGAGTGGATCAGAGAAAAAGGGTCTGCTGGGCTTCCTCAAGTTTAATCGCAGGAAATCAAAGGTAGAATACAGGCTCACGTGTGCTTGAACAGACTTAGTGTTCATTCAGTTTTTGTCTATTTTAACCTTTATTTATTGTATATCTGAATGCTGCATGTCTAGAAACTCAAACATATTTAGACGTAGAGCAACAGCTGAACCCATGGATATGCTGGGGGAAACTAATGCAGATTGCAAAATGAATGAAAAATAAACATTTTGTTGATATTGCTGTGCTTAAACCCTGCATTGCATGGTTTTCATTGATATTGTGAGTCTGCCTGCCATGCTAGTGTTACATTCCCATTTCAGACTGAAGATCAGTTCTCTGAGGACATGGACAGTCATGATGATGATAGTGTTGTTGACAATGCAGATACTAACACTGATGTAAGTACTAACCCATAAACTTCACTGTCCCTTACTAATACACTCATCTTTCCGTCTTTCACAGTTTTCAGTCTTTAACACAATAATACTGTCTGCAGGTTAATTCTACTTTTTGTTCATTTGTTCTGTTTCAGAACTTAGTATCGCATTCTTTTGTGATTCATTGTCTTTTATTGCTTCAAGGAACAAAAAAAAAAAGTCCTGCACCAGAACTTATGGTCCTGAACGCTAATTGGTCAATAATAAAAAGCTATAAATAATATAGAAATTAATGTTTAATAAAATAACGATACATTCAAATTTAAATAATAATAATATTAATAATAATAACAATAATAATAATAATAATAATATTTTTTATTAATGAAAAAATGTTATATACATATATATATATATATACGCACACTACCAGTCAAAAGTGTTTAGTAGGATTTTTTTTTTTTTTTAAAGAAGTCTCTTCTGCTCACCAAGCCTGCATTTATTTGGTCCAAAGTACAGCAAAAACAGTAAAATTTTGAAATATTTTTTACTATTTAAAACAACTCTTTTTTGTTTGAATATATTGAAAATGTAGTTATTCCTGTGATTTCAAAGCTCAGTTTTTTAGCATCATTACTCCAGTCACATGGTCCATCAAAAATCATTCTAATATTCTGATTTGCTGCTCAAAAAAGATTTGTTATTATTATTATTATCATGTTGAAGACACAATTTTTCAGGTTTCTTTGTTGAATAGGAAATTCAGAAGAACAGCATTTATCTGAAATAGAAATCTTTTGTAACATTATAAATGTCTTTATCATACTTTTGATCAATTTAAAGCGTCCTCCTTGCTAAATAAAAAAATATACTGACTTTTGAATGGTGTAGTGTTTAATGGTACAAAAGTGTCTCCAGGAAATGTATATGTTTCCAGGTTTCACCTCTAGGTGTCAGTAATTACTTGAGCAATAGTGTGATCTTCAGAAGTGCTCAAACACTAGTTATTTACGTGGATGATACAGTTTGACATTTTATCAGCTAGCAAGCGGCAAGTTCAAACTAGATGTACATTTAAGTGATACAGTACAGTCATACCACTTATTACATTTCACCACACAAATAATTATAGGGATAAGTGATATAGAGTTGAAATTAAACTGTTTTACCTGTTTATCTTATAATCCAGTGTAAAAAAACGATCATTACAAAATGGAAGCAGCTGCATTTGTATGAAAAAAGATGAGTCTGTAATACCCAGATAACATAATTAAATAACTGTACAAAATACTAATTTGAGTTTACTTTAATAAGCGCACCAAATGCAAAGTTATTCAAGAAAAACAAATGTTCCTAGTAAACATATAGCGCCAACTTGAGTTACTTGGTGAGCCTGTGTTATCAGTTTTTATGGGTTGTTATTGAGGAATAACATACAGCGGAATATCGCAACTGACCAGTCAGAATCCAAGTATTCCACAGAGCCTTGTAAAAATATTTGATAAATGCTATGTCAAATTTAGCTTACTTCTGGGTGCAAATTTGGCTCCAGTATATGTTTAAGTAGGTGCACTCACACACACTTGATCCTCCAGAGATCTTTATTTCCACATTTCCCTGTCCATCTTCTTCCACCTTTCAGAGAAGCACACTGTGTTCTTGAAGACACTCAGACACATGCGCTGAACAACTCTGACGTTATTTTATTTAATTTGTTATAGTTATTTTCTTCCTGTCTCCGATCGGCCTGCCAAACAGCCTTTTTACAAAGGGCTCTTCCTTGCTCTACGTGCTCCCTGCCTGTAATTACACAAGTTCAGGTGCACGCTATTTACAATATCATCAAGAGACAGAGCCAAGAGCCATTTTCAACACGTCGCAGTAACTGATTTCTGATTATGTAACCCGCTAATAGCCATTCCCACTTTGAACATTCCGTTCTAAGGGCAGAGAGGGGTGAGGAAAAAAAAGATGAACTTTTGCAGAGGTTGTGTAGTCTAATGAAAGTGGTCACAACAGTGGCTGTGATTGAAGGACTGTGAATATTTTGTCTCAGAGCTCTTTCCAGGTGTTAGTGTGTTTGTTAGTGTAGGTGTGCGTGTTTGTGTCTGTAAGGTTTTTTTAAAGCTAGTTTGTATCATATGTCTGTTTGTTACTCTGCTTTCATCTCAAGTCAAGCTGCAAGACTGCATACTTTCTCTCTCTCTCGTTCCAACCGACAGCTGAGCACTCACTCAAACACTCATGCAAGGTTCTGGAAGATCCGGTGTTGTTCCTGTCAGTTCTTAAAGGAACATCCGCTCTGTCCTTTTCATACCTCTGTGTGTGTGTGTAAATGCGTATCCCTACATATCAAATTGCAAAAATTATGTTTGTTTTCAAACTGATTTCCCAGATATTTCTACCATATCTTCTGGTCTAAAATT
Source organism: Labeo calbasu (assembly GCA_019740295.1). NCBI lineage: Eukaryota > Metazoa > Chordata > Actinopteri > Cypriniformes > Cyprinidae > Labeo > Labeo calbasu. The sequence continues at coordinate 20,667 of JAHKKF010533927.1, forward strand.
GAATGTTAGAGTACTTAAACAGAATGTTTTGTTAAAAAAAAAAAACTGTGTCAAACAATCTCTGTTAGTGGATGAATGGCTGACTTATAGAGCGAAAGTTATGTGAATTGTTCATCAAAAAATGAAAATTCTGTCATCATTTATTCACCCTTTTGTCGTTCCAAACCTGTAAGACTTTCTTTCATCTTCGAAACACGAATGAAGATATTTTTAATGAAATCTGAGAGATTTCTGCCCTCCATTGATAGTCTACGCAACTACAGTACCACTTTGAGTTTTCAAAATGTTCATAAAAAGATTGTAGATTAAAACTAATCCACATGAATTGAGTGGTTTTAGTCCAAATTTTCTGAAGAGACTCGATCGCTTAAAGGAGAAGTCCACTTCCAGAACAACAATTTACAGATAATGTACTCACCCCCTTGTCATCTAAGATGTTCATGTCTTTGTTTCTTTGTTTTGAGGAAAACATTTCAGGATTTTTCTCCATATAATGGACTGATATGGTGCCCTGAGTTTGAACTTACCAAATGCAGTTTAAATGCGGCTTCAAACGATCCCAAATGTGGTTGTAAACGTTCCCAGCCGAGGAAGAAGGGTCTTATCTAGCGAAACGATCGGTTATTTACATTAAAAAAATACAATTTAAATACTTTTTACTGTCAAACACTCGTCTTGTCTTGCTCTCCCTGAACTCTGTGTATTCTGCCTCAAGACAGTTAGGGTATGTCGATAAACTCTGATCGTATTTTCTCTCTCAACTTCAAAAATCATTTCAAAATCATCCTACATCGCTGCAGAAGTTCTGACCCAGTCTTTGCAAAGTGAACATGCAAAGAATATCAAACACGCTTAACAAAAAAGGTAAAACAGCGATGTAGGACAATTTTGAAATTGAGGGAGAACATGAGATGGGAGTTTTTCGACATACCTAACCGTCATGAATCGAAAAAAAACAGTCCAGGCAGAGTAAGACAAGACGAGCGTTTGACATTAAAAAGTATATAAATTGTATTATTTTTATGAAAATAACCAATCGTTTCACTAGATAAGACCCTTCTTCCTTGGCTGGGATCATGTACAACTGCATTTGGGATCGTTTGAAGCCACATTTAAACTGCAGAAGAAAGACTGAAGAAAGAAAGACATGAACATCTTGGATGACACGGGGGTGAGTAAATTATCTGTAAATTGTTGCTGGAAGTGGAGTTCTTCTTCTATGATTAACAGATTTTATTTATCTTTATTCACATGTAAACATTAATCAATGCAACATCAGTCATGGCAAATGGAAGCTCGGTCATGCTTGCTTGACATGTGAGAACCAATGAGGTTCATTCTTGTGTTATGCAGCACGTTTGAGCTTCCGTAAAAAAACAATGAGGTTTGTTCTAATGCATTAAGCAAGTACAGTTGAGCTTCTGTTTAATGTTCGGCGAATAATGTAAATAAAAATGAACTCAAAAACAAAAAAGGCTTCCTTTTAATTAATACAATGGAATTTGAATTGCGTTTTTTGAAAAGTAAAGTAAGTCTTAAGCCCTATTCAGACGGTAATTGTTTCTCATAAGGATGTAAGTTATTTTCACCATTTACAGGGGGTAGTCAGCGATTTTACTGCCGTCCGAATGCAAAATGTCAGTGTTTATCTCTCACCACTCGTGTAAAATTCCCCGGCTGAATTACCTACAGTTTTTTGACAAACACCAAGGTTGTGTGGTAATTTAATTGCCGTCCAACTCCACTTTTTTGAGTTTACGAGAAGAAATTATAATGTAGAAGAAATTATAATACAAAATTCAATGTTTAACGCCTTTTTGACCACTGCTGAACACAGTAATTTGCATGCATATTTTTTTTTGGAAATGCTGGAAAGTATTTAAAAGAACAATACTTCATAACTGCTCCCCCACAGCAAGTGGGAGCAGAAAGAGAAGCAAAGCCTGTAAACATTCAAAATGGGTCTTTATTATGGCAGCAGCTGGTATGCAGTACAATTTTAAAATGTGTATTATATACAGTTATAACTGTATCATAACTATATTGCGTATAATTATATACAACTATAGCGTGTCTATTTTCCTATTTTTTTAACAGGAGATTTAAATAAACAAATAGGATTAGATATTATAAAATATGCTTGGAATAATAAGAATGCATTTAACATAATAATAAGTATTTTGTTAAATACATTTTACACAATAATAAGTAAATTTGTAAAAAAAAATTAAATAAATGAATTTACAGCAGACAATTGTGTGACTGGCCATGTGAGCAGTGCATGCCAGCGTTCGTAGGATCACGGAACCCCCTCCTTCGCTGTAAATAAATCGCCATCCGAATACATGAGTTTTAGCACTAAGGTGATATGTAAATTTCTTTTTACAGATGTCTATATTAGAAACAATTACCGTCCGAATAGGGTTTTTTTATTAAGCGAACACAAGATTTGTCAGATGTAATTAAGTAATGTAATTAATAAAAACTACAACCATGTAAGTGTAATAGTAAAATGTGTATGAAAATTTTATAGTCCATTAAAAACTATGCTTGCAACAGGATTATGACTTGTAAATTTAATCCATCGTACTTCTACTTTCGTAGATGGAAATACAGTTCTACATTATATTAACTACCTTAATTCAAATGCAGGAAAACTTAATGAAATAGGAGAATGTATTTTAAAATTACGCAAAATTACAACTTTAATGTCAAGTGTATTTGTGTTTCTGCTTCCAAAAATTTATCATTGGTATAACTTAATTTCTTACTGGTGTAACTTAATTTTTGTTGACAAATCAATGCAGTATTAGCACTTGTAACTTGATTATTTATACAAATGCATCTTGTGCTAATGTCTTGTAGTTCTGCTTCATAATAATTACACAAAGTGTAACTACACATTGTGCTAATTCTTGTAGACATTTATAAATTTGGCAATAATTTCTTTAAGAACATCCCTTAACTCTTACATTTGCACAGCAAATAGTAGATCAGTAGATATCATCTTCACAATTGTTGTAGTTTAGTTTTTGTCTTAAGTCCCTACCTGTTAACCGTCTGCTCAGGGCAGCTGTTTTATGGTGTGTGAACGTGGGGTCATGGCCGGGGTAAAGCCCTCAGAGCTCAGCCACTCTCCAGGAGCAGGTCGTGACATTTCCAGGCTAAATGTTATTGATTTGCTGTCCTCCGTTAAACCTTCTGCCCTTTAAATGGCATTGTCTTGGAGCTCTGAACTAACAGTCGCTTTCTGCCTTACCTTCTTTCTCCCCGAGAGGCTGAATTCAGAATCAACTACTTCCAATACTGCAGAATTATTGTTTCACACACATACAGAGTGTTAGAATTAAGATATACTACTTTTGAAAAAAAAGATATTTCTAAAGTTATTCTGCATTACAAAGTGAATGGAGAAAAAAAAAAAAATCTATCTGTAGTTGATCAAGGAGACACAGCAAATATTGTAAAAGCTGCCATTTCCTGAGAAAGGCTCTTAAGCATTCTATTCTTTCTTTTTTTCGAAATGGAAAGTAATAGCTTCTATTCTGTTCTATTCTATTCTACTTCACAGCTGTAAGCTGTCTTAAATCGATTGTGTATACAACAATACCTCATTTCTCTGTATAATTCAGAGGAAACCTTGACATTTGCACTGAGCTGATCTCTACTTTCACATATATTGTTATTTGCACTTCTGGTTAGATGCTAACTGTGTTTAATTGGCTCTGTACTGTACATAATGACAATAAAGTTGAATGTAATGACTTTTGAACATGTTCTTAAATGTGTATATTTGTATATCTATTAAAGTGTCTCTCTTTGTTTTTTGCTCAGGGTATGTCGGCGGTGGCAAGCGGGCCATGCGTGGAGACCCGTCCCAGCACTCTGGGTCAGTCTCAGTCTGTCATGAACATCTCCAAGATGTCCCCAAAAGTGGAATTAAAGAAACGCAGAGCTCCAGCACCCCCACCAGCTCCCGAACAGACTGTACCACTGACATCGCAGGTTTGACCAATCACACACACACACACACACACACACACACACACACACACACACACACACACACACACACACACACACACACAGAGACCATTATAATCATTGGTTAATATTCACACACTATGACTAATATTTAATTGGAGTAACAACTCTGTTGCATCATTTGCAGTGCCTCATGAGAGTGGGCGATTTCTTCTTAGCTCTTGCAACAATTAAATTTTTTTAAACTCACTTCACATTCAACAGAAATCAGTTTCTGTCTAAGAAAATAAATGGGATATTGTGTTATTTTCCAAAACCTATGCCTTCAATACATAAGCATGCTTAAATTACAGCTCAAAACAGCGCAGCACAGTTTATTCATTAGACATAGGTCTGGATTATCTGTTCTCATAATTGAGAATAATGCTTAACATAAAATAATGATATAATAATAATACAGTAGAAGTCCATCCAAGTTACCTGTTGAGAGTGAAACGTCATATCATGTCAAGGCACGTTTTTATGTAGCACTTTATAGAACACAGATTGTGTCAAAGTAGCTTTACAGTGTTAAACAGAAAAGTAGTATGTTAATAATGCAATCAAATTCAATCAATTCTAAAAAGAAGACAGTAGTAAACAGTCAATTTTCAAAACAGTCAAAAGGCAGTTCATCGTTGATTCAGTGGTGTCATTGTCAGTGTTGTGTCATCGTCTTAAATGTATCTTTCATTTGTAAACAAAGCAGGGAAAAAATTGTATGTGTTCTGTACATATTATTATGTTGTGTATTCTAGGTTAAGTGTGGCACTTTGGGGTTTGATTACTTGAGTGCAGTCATCTAAGGTCTGGCTAAGGCCATCTAAGGCCTGGCTCCTCCTGTACTATAGGTCTCTCATAGGGTTTAAGCTTTAAGCTGGTCAAACCTTTGTTATTATACTGCAGAGATACAACTGTGAACTAACAGTGCTTTTTGTTCATCTGTGGAGTTTAATTTATTGTTATTTACCTTTAGAATCAAACGAAATGCGTTAAAAACATTGTCATGATTTATTTATTTATTGGCGTCTATAAGAGCCTGATGCAAAGGATGATTGTTCACCATGTGTAGTCCTTCTGTGCACCTGAGATGAGGATTTTACAATGGGCTTCTTTAAGAGGCTAGAGAGGTTGTCTCATCTTTATCCTCTCGTGACACCATCAGTGCCCTTTGTTAGCTCAGCTCATGAAAATACTCTGCACATGACGCAGAGACCTTAAACTACTTCTCTGGCAAGATGTCGGTCTGCAAACCCATGGCTACTGCTTTGTAATCTTTGACGTACTAGCTCATCCAAATATTACAGTTCTTATGCTCACGCTCATGTTGTTTTAAACTCATATGACTTGTATTCTTCTGTGGAACATAAGAAATTTTTACTAATTTGTTGGTCAATGCAATCAAAAGGAATGAAGACTGATCCTTTCAAGCTTCAAAACGAACACAGAAATGCCATAAAGTTATCATACAACAAGATGACTTTTGCACTGCATTACAAGTATTCTGAAACCATGCAAAAACCTGGCATTTGTTTTCCTGAACAAAATGTTTTTTGGAGTGAGATGTTTTTTTTTAATGAAAAGGTCGTTCTGGTTAAAAAATAAAAAAATAAAATAAATAAATAACCAAAACACTGAGCTCACTGGCTCTCTTATCCAGTAGCAGTAACTGTCAAATTTAGAAACCCCTGGAAGGGAAGATCATATGAATAAGATTGTAGGGTATTGTCTGTATATAGCAGATCATTAATATGTGGTTGTTAAGGTGTTCTGTGTGATTTTAGCACATTGCTGTGGGGTTGTTAGAGTATTCTGGATGGTTGCTTAGTAGACAAGTCAAAAAGGTCTTTTCAGGGAAAGTCACTCAGCCATAAAGGCAACACCTCCGGGCAGCTGTTTCGGTCTTGCAAAACCAACTCCTATCTATTTGATTGCGGAACTACTGATATCTCAAAAAACTGCTTGACATAGTCTCATTTCAATAATGTATCTCAAATCAGCAATAAAATCTGACATTAAAACTGACATTTTATTTTATTTTTTTTTAATCAAATAGCATTAAAAAACTTTAGGTTGGTCTATTCAGTCACCGTAGACTCTGACCTTGCAAAATTTCTTTAAACACAGCAATGGGTATAATACACACTCTTAGTATTTTTTCTATTAAAAAACTAATTTAGCATACATCAAATTATTATAAAATCCAAAATGTAAAAAAATATAATGTAAACCTCCAGCTTTAAAGTTTGTGTTCTTTAGTTCAGCGTGTTGTATCGATAAGTCCTTTATTGGTCACACGTCTGATGCCGCAGCAACAGACTTTGAACCCACAAAATTTCTACGAACACTGCCATGGTTGTATTATAACATCACGCTTTGTGGCGTCTTTTTTATAAATATAATTTAACATAAATCCAAAATGTAAAAATATGCAGTCTGATTGTCAAGTTTAGGTAAGAAGATGATCAAAGTATCCAGGGTTTCAACAACAAAACGTTTTTATTAAACTAGACAACACAGTCAGTTCCACTGATAATGAGCAAACGAAACAGCATGTTACATACTGACAATGCCAGATAATGAATTAAAGTAACTGAAGGGCTTAAATACATTGAAACTAATCAGATAATTAACTAAAGAACAAGTGAACAGAACAAGTAATTAAACACAGAACCCAAACACAATGAAAACAAAATCAAAAACTTATATTTAGTTTTGCTGTAAGGTCTACCTATATACAGTGGGTATGGAAAGTATTCAGACCCCCTTAAATTTTTCACTCTTTGTTATATTGCAGTCATTTGCTAAAATCATTTAAGTTCTTTTTT
>JAHKKF010533927.1:27567-41060 GCA_019740295.1 Labeo calbasu
CACACTACTCTTTTCACTCTTATTTCTTAAACAAATCTTGATTTCTTTTCTGAACAGTAGGTAACAGTATATCTGTTTTTGTTTCAGGTGACACACTGAAGATGAGGGCATGGATGCTGACACTGCAAGGTCAAGTTGATTTCATAACTGGTCTGGCTAAAGTATGCTGAAGATGCTTCTTGCACTCTGAAATTTACCAAAGGTAATTTCTACATTCTACATTCTACTATTTTACTTGAGGGCTTGTTTTTATTCGGTGGGTTAAGGATTGTTTGGATGTGTTGGGATTTTGCGAGCCGCACAGGACCACAGCAGCCACGACCCCCCTTCTCCCCCTCAAACAAGTGATGTGTTGCAGATTCAACTTTTGTGTCTGTACTGGAGACCAGAAAGAAAGCTGTTTTGAAAAGAAGGCTCCATCCTCTGCAAACAGCACATATAAAATTATGTACACTGCTGTGCACAAATGCTCTGGCTGGATAAATCACACACCTCTACTTTGTTGCAGGACGGTTCTTGACTGTGTGTTTGTGATGGAAATGTTTTTAAGCTGCTGTTATTTAAATGGTTAGGGTTAACATCACCTTGTTCTGTCACCTTTTTGCTCTGTACAGCAACAGCAGTGACCCCCTGAAGGTGGTGGCTGGGAACTGATACCTTTTTCATCCCACCTGAAAGAAACTATCAGCTTTCCTCTCTGCCTTTTTCTTTATAGGTACTTCTTGGGCATCAGTCCAGAGACAGGCACAAACTCATGGAGGCAGAGAGAACATATCAACCAGCAAGTCTGTACACTGATCAGGAAATTCATTGAGTTTGAATGGATGTCAATCTAGTGTGTAAACAATGTTCCAATGCCAAAATGGACAAACCCAACTCTGGCTTTGTGTTAAGGTAGATGTTGTCATGCAGTAAGATGATCACTGAACATGTTCTGTAGTGTGTCCTGGTTCAGTGGAGAGAAGCATGACCGTCTGAACTTCTATGCTGGAAAGTTTAAACAGAATTTATAAAATTGCAAAATGTTTTAATGTTTATTTGAATTGAGCATGTCTTTCCAGTGTTATAGGTTATTAAATGCGTGTCAAAAATGTCAAAATAACAATACATTTTATAGTAAACTAAAAACACAATACTAGCTACTGAGTTGCATTACTATTACAGTAAATTTGATGGTATTAACTGTAACTTCACAGCTAAATACAGTAATTCTATAGGAGCATACTGCTAAATCACAGTATGGAATAACTACTGAGGTCACAGTATACAGCTGTCATTTCACAATTATTTGCTGTAAAAATGATACGGTAACTTACTGTGAAAGTAATGCAGTTAGTAGCCAGTAATTTACTGTGAATTTACGGTCAGTTTTTTTTACAGTGCACTCAGTGTTCTTGATAGAATCACTTATTAACTTTTTAGAATCATCTTTAATGTATACAGTGAAGATTTTGAAGTGTTTTATTTTTACATTTATTACTTCATGAAATGTCTGTAGCAGGCCATTTCTGTAATAGCCTTTAGATAGGCCTATCTGAAAAACTTAAAAAAATATATTTTTTAAAAAGGATTCAATTTTTATAAATATTTCATATTTGTATTTTTGATTTATATATTTATTTATCATTTTGCTTGTAAGTAAAACTTAGTGTTTACTTGCCTTCAGTAACCAAATGTTTTACTTATTTTAGTTTATTATTTTTTGCTGTATTCAAATTATTATTATTATTATTATTAACATGGTGGCAGATATTTCTGGCTTCAAAGAAAAATAATTTTTCTAACATCTTTGGCAGCAATAGTTTTTCTGGGTCCAAAACCACCTTGGGTGCGCATGATTTTCTAATAATTCAAAGGCCCGTCATCAATTAATCCTTACATAATGTCATTTATTGTAATTAATGTAACTATAAATGCATTCAAAATAAAATAGTGTGTGAGTTGGTTGTGACCTATGGAAAGTATATGTAGGGCTTTTATAGCCTACACAGTGTTTTCAAATCGCGGGTACATACAGCAAATTCAAAGAGAAATAAAACAAGGAAGTTATTTAAATGCAAAACCGAAAAACCGCAATTCACAAGCACGTATTGAACTGTGGATGTCGTACCGAACGGTTGTTATATTGAGTATTGTGACATCCCTAGTTGTTATCATTATAGTTGTGTTATGGACTTTCTCTGTTCTCATAGAATTAGAATGATTTATTAAAACTCTCCCAAAGCATTAGAATGAAAGGATGGATTCTTTTTAGGCTCCCAGCCTTACTTTTTATTGGTTTGCCTGGCAACCTGCTCTCATCCACGCAAAAAACATTAAGGTGTTTTTTGTGTTTGTTTTTAGATTTTTGCTCTTTGTTTTGTCTGTTAGCGTCTGTGAAAGCTTGAGCCGTCCAGTTTCTTAGACAGATGTTCCAGCTCCCGCTCTCCGATGGGCAGTGTCAGGCCCTCAATCTTTCACAATCCATAAAGGCTTTCCTAGCACAATAAATCTGCCTGGACTTGACGTCTCTGTTTATACAGTTACCCAGAGACTCCAGGGTCAAGTTCATGTGAGGCAGGGGCCACCTTAACCCATCCACATCGCCTCCTCAACAACACATGCATCCACTAGGAGATGATGTTCTGATTTAAATCAATGCTACATGTCGTCTCATTTCCTAAAAGACCAACAAACATGTCATCGAGAAAACAAGACTGTTCCATCATTCCTTTTGTACCGATATCTGTCTGGTTTGCACTATCAGTCTTTTCGCACAGTAGTTAATTTATTTTTCCCAGCTTTGTGTTTTGAATTCAGCTCGGTCAAACCCAAACAAAGCTTGGCATTGCCACTCAGGGTTATGTTTATCATATTCCACGAATGTCTCAGGCTGACATTATGCAATAAGCAACACCGGATCGTTTACGTGTCGGTTTAGCACGGCAGGAACATGCTAATTCTTAGCCGAAAATTGGCACTGCCATTGTTTTAGATGTTTGACGAGAACTATTTGTGGTGGGGTTTCAAAACAACCGGGCCGTTCTAAGATTTGATCTGTTGAATTTGTGTTCTGTCATTGTCCTGATGAAAGAACAGAGGGCTAGGGTTATGTTTTGCTAATGGTTGAAGGGAGTACTCCAAACACACCACAATCAGATGGCCATTCAACACGCTCTAATCAGACTGCGTGATGTCAGTGGCACTTAGGGTATCATTCTTCAACGTTTGTTTTTTCTCCAACTACCTTCTTTTCCTTTCCTCATCTTTCTTATTTGTCACACTTTCTATTCTCTCTGCAGTGGATATTGGTGCATTGTAAATTCATTTCAAAATTACTATGCAATATCATTTTTACTGTGATATGTTTTTTTGTTTTGTTTTGTTTTGTTTTGTTTTTTAATGCCCCAAGTTGTGTATTTTATGTAGTAATCTCACGGATGGCCATTTATCTGAAAGAAACGTCATCACAGTTGTGAGATATATAGGCATAAGTCTGCAAAATAAAGTCACTATTGTGAGATTTAAAGTAATTTTTGAAGAAATAAAGTTGCAATTACAAGATGTAGTCACAACTGTGAGATACAGTCACAGTTATGAGAAATTAGGACATAAAGTCTCAGTTATGAGAAATAAAGCTGTAGATATAAAGTTGAAATTTTGAAAAATAAATTGTAATTGTGAGATATAAAGTCAAGTTGTGAGAAATAAAGTTGCAGTTACTAGATATAGTCATAATTAGGAATATATATATATATATATATATATATATAAATTGCATGTGTGATTTATATTAATAATTATGAGAAATAAAGTCACAGTTGTGAAATATAAAGTCAAAAGTAAGAAAAATAAAGTCAAACTTACCAGATGTAGTCACAATTACGGCTTGCCACATTTGAGAGATATAAAGTGAATTTAAGTCACAATTCTTGGAATGTAATATAGTTTGATAATTGAATGCATGTTTAATTTTTGAATTTAAGAAATTTTGAGAAACAAATTCATAATTGTAAGACATAAAGTCAAAGTTATGAGAAAAAAAAGTTGCAATTAAGAAGCTTGTAGATGTGATTTATATTCATAATTATGAGAAATAAAGTCACAGTTGTGAGATATAAAGTTAAAATTAAGAGAAATAAAGTCAAACTTACAAGATGTCAAAATTATGAGACATGAATTGTGATTTATAGTTACAGTTACAGGAAATTAATATGTGAAATCACAATTATGAACAATAAAGTCACAATTATGAGAAATAAAGTCACAGCTGTGAGATACAAAGTCAAAATGATGGAAAATAAAGTCACACTTACCAGATGTTGCCACATTTGTGAGATATAAAGTGAATTATAGTCACAATTATTGTAATTTACAGCACATTTAGAGAATTTAATGCATGTTTAATCTTTGAATTTGAGAAATTTTCATAAACAAGTTAATAATTGTGAGAAATAAAGTCAAAGTTATGAGAAATAAAGTCGCAGTAGATATAGTCATAATTAAGAATATATAAAAATTGCGATTTATATGAATAATTATGTGAAATATAAAGTCAAAATTAAGAAAAAAAAAGTCACACTTACCAGAAGTTGCCACATTTGTGGGATATAAAGTGATTTATAGTCACAGTGTAATTTAATACATTTGTAGAATTTAAGTTTTGAATTTGAAAAATTTTGAGAAACAAATTCATAATTGTGATATATAAAGTCAATGTTATGAGAAATAAAGTTGCAGTTACTAGATATAGTCATAATTAAGAATATATAAAACTCGCAGATGTAATTAATATTCATAATTATGAGAAATAAAGTCACAGTTGTGAGATATAAAGCTAAAATGAAGAGAAATAAAGTCAGACTTACCAGATGTAGTCACAATTGTGAGACATGAATTGTGATTTATAGTCACAGTTACAGGAAATTAATAAGTCACAATTATGAAAAATAAGGGCACAATTGTGAGATTTAAAGTCAATTTTTTGAGTCAAAATGATGAGAAATAACATCACAGCGACCAGATATAGTTACAGTTTAGTAGATTCAAAGTTGCAGCTGTAATTTAATCACAGTTATGACAAAGATATAAAGATATAAATGAAGTTGTGTTTCTGAGATATAAAGTTGAAATTACGAAAAATACATTTATAATGAAATACAAAAATCACACTTTGTTTTTTTTCTTTACTCTGGGGCAGAAACAGGTTTATTCTGGTTTAGCACAGGTCTAGGTGATGCATCAGTCTAGATAAAGCTGGGTGACCAGTGATCTTAAGGTGAAGGACTTTGGCTTCCACTACAGGGTACTGACATCACAACACAACTTTTGTTTCAGAAAAAAAATGAATTCCTTTGTGTTCTACTGAACTATTATCAAGATGAAAAATATACTTTCTAAGACACTTTGCAGACAAATAAAAGATGAGGATTCTTCTCCCAGACATTCCTTTCTTTTCTGTTGGCTTCAGGCATTGCAACACTTCACATCGATTATGGCGAGGATTATGATATCCACCCTAGACACTGAAGTGATGCGCTAACTGATATATCCTTTTGGGCAATGAAAGGCTTTATGTTAAATTTTGTAACTTATTACAATCTTAATCTTGTTTTGATTAGTTTCTCACTGTAACTGGAAATGCAAAATCTGTTGACAGGTTTTGGCCTGCGGGATGACATTGTTCCAACACCTGCGAAGTTAGCGCAAACATGTTTGACAACTCAACACAGGTTACTAAAATCAAGTAGTATTTTCCTAAGCCACTTTTAGTACTAACGCATATCTAATTTTTCACATTTGAGCAAGATGGAAAATATACCCCAGACCAAATGCCTGAAACAAAAAGTTCACTTCCAAGACACATAGCAGAAGCCTCAGCCTCATTCCCCACAAGAAATATGAACCACAGTGAAGTCAAATATCAGACATTAGTCATGGAACGAAAATTACTTGACTGATTTATTGATTTTTGACTGGTTTAAGGTTGTTAATTTTCTATAAGAGGGTTAGCTGAAGTAAGTATACATGATGTATGTAAACTGGAAGGATCTGTAATTTTTTCCACATTGCAAGTGTGGATTTCCCATACAATTCTTTACCTCAGCCAAGAGTTCCCTTATGAAAAAGTAGTGCACTTAATTGTATTGAATGTGCACTTGTAGTGTACTTGAAATATATGTACTTTTTGAAAATGTATTTTAAAAAACTGCTAAAAATTCCACTTTGTAATAATGTCAAATTAAGTGCATTTATAAGTACACTACCAGTCAGTTTTTGAACAGTAAGATTTTTAATGTTTTTTTCAAGAAGTCTCTTCTGCTCACCAAGCCTGCATTTATTCGAAAGTACAGCAAAAAGAGTCAAATTTTGAAATATTTGTACTATTTAAAGTAACTGTTTTCTATTTGAATATATTTTAAAATGTAATTTATTGATTTCAAAGCTGATTTTTTAGCATTATTATTCCAGTCACATGATCCTTCAGAAATCATTCTAATATTCTGATTTTCTGCTCAAAAACATTTATTATTAATATTATGTACAAGAACAGCATTTATCTGAAATAGAAATCTTTTGTAACATCATAAATGTCTTTATCATCACTTTTGATAAATTTAAAGCACTCTTGCTAAATAAAAATAGAATTTCTTTTCCCAAGAAAATAAAAAATAATAAAAAAAATTTTAAATTAAAAATTCACTAAAGAATTAAAAAAAAATGTTTCTTGAACAGCAAATCAGCATATTAGAATGACTTCTGAAGGATCATGTGACACTAAAGACTGGAGTAATAATGCTGAAAATTCAAGTTTGATCATAGGAATAAATTACATTTTAAAATATATTAAAATAGAAAACAGTTCTTTTAAATAGTAAACATATTTTAGAATTGTATTGTTTTTGCTGTACTTTGGATCAAATAAATGCGGGCTTGTTGAGCAGAAATGACTTCTTTAAAAAAAACATTACAAATCTTACTGTTCAAAAACTTTTGACTGGTAGTGTATATTTTAAATCATTATTTTTTATGATTATGTAAAAAAATTATGTCAAAATTCAGCAAAATACATTAAATATACATTTTTATTTAAGTGCAAATAACTCTTTGAAAACATACATTTAGTTCGCACTTAAGTATATTTTTTAAATGATATTATTTCTGTATATTATTAATAAATATGCTTTTAAAGGTATTCTGAGTTATGTCATGCTTTTGTGCCTTCTGTCTGTTCTTATATCCAGTGTGATGTTTATACAATAAAAAATGTTTCTATTTAGTTGTTCTTGGATTCCAATACCAGAGTTGCATGCAAAAATTCAGAAAGTCAGATTTAAAGACTTAAAAGATTTAAAACAGACACTTTCTCAGCCATAAAATGTATTTGCTTTGCGTTGGAGAGGCTGCGGTCCGGATATCACATAACTGGGATTTCAATAATTTCCATCTGATCAGAAAGAATCATGAATGAATTCTTCACAGATAAACACACGCATACATAACATGTGACTAATGAATAAATGCCTTTCTCAGCCTTGAAAACGACACATCACGTCAGGGGAGGAATCCAGTGCTACGTGCCACTAAAAACTATCTGCTTTCCCAGCGATTCGAAATCATTTGCTTAGGAAAAATGTTTAGACATCCTCAAATGAGACATGGATTAGCAGATCTTTTCTCAGTGTTTTGGCAATAATTTCACAGCTATACTGACCTCTCTCTGATTTCCCATGATGCTTGTGTGTGGAGGAGTAATTCTGGGCCAGGGTCAGGTGCTGACGTGCCTTTGTTGTTGAGTCTTTTCTCAACCCGGGGCCAGTGCCAGCTACAGTACCTGATAGCAGTGCGCTGAGGGTGTGTGGCCGTGGATGTGTAAAAATGACCCAGCTGTCTTGTGTTTGTAGAAGACAAAAATGGATGGAGGAAAGAATGAGCGCTTCAAAAGGATTTATTACCCTAAACTGTTAGCTTTTTTATGCAATCTAGCTTTTAGCGTTCAACTATTTTATTATGAGCTGATTAAAGGCCACATGCTGAAGACAAGCTGCAAAAACAACTGTATTTTTTGAGAAAAATATGCAAGTGGTGAAAATTGTATCTTACCCATAAGCCATTTTGAACCTGTATGACTTTCTTTAATATGAAGACAAAAGAAGATACAGTTGAAGTCAAACGTTTACATACACCTTGCAGAATCTGCAAAATGTTAATTATTTTATCAAAATAAGAAGGATTATACAAAATCCATGCTATTTTTTATTTAGTACTGAACTGAAAAAGATATTTCACATAAAAGACGTTTACATAAAGTCCACAAGACAAAATAATAGTTGAATTTATTAAAATGACCCCGTTTACATACACTTGTTGTCACCTGATTGATCCACAGCTGTTTTTCTTTTCTTTTTTTTTAAGTGACAGTTGTTCATGAGTCCTTTGTTTGTCCTGAACAGTTAAACTGCCTGCTCTTCTTCAGAAAAATCCTTTAGGTCCCACAAATTCTTTGGTTTTCAGCATTTGTGTGTATTTAAACCCTTTCCAACAATGACTGTATGATTTTCAGATTCATCTTTTCACATTGAGGACAACTGAGGGACTCATATGCAACTATTACAGAAAGTTAAAACGCTCGCTGATGCTTCAGAAGCAAAGACGATGCTTTAAGAGTGGGGGGTGAAAACTTTTGAAGATTGGAAGATCTTGATAAATGTAACTTATTTTTGTCTTCTGGGAAATATGTAAGTATCTTCTGTAGCTTCTGAAGGGCAGTACTAAATGAAAAAAAATATGATAGTTAGGCCAAATAAGAAAAATGCAAAAGTTTACACCCCCCCAGCTATTAATGCATTGTGTTTCCTTCTGGAGCCAATATAACAACCCTGTTGACTCTCATTCCTTTTCATTGGACAATAGAGTTAGTAATTAGTAAGTTATTATATTTAGTTAATTATCTTATAGTTGAATAGTTTAACCTAAGCAAATATCATTAATATAATCACTCAGCGCTTCTAAAGGTTAAAGGCCTCACTTATGATCATGAGATAATGGTACTTGAAAATATAAGGATTTGCCTACATAACAATTCATGTGTCTTTTAAAGAAACTCCTCAGCTGTGGCATGTGACATTTTGCTGCATTGCACATGTCGTGGATCATTTTCAAAATGAATAAAAGATGGGGTATGGGATAAGAAACAGTCTGCAGTTGTGTAGCCACGTGTCTTGGCTGAACTGACTTTGTATGCAAAGCAGCCATGCCTCATTATATCTACAGTGGAGCTGAGGGAAAGGCAGATCCGCTTTTAAAAATATGTAGTGACATTTTACTTTATTTGATGTTTGGTTCTGTATCTCTTGAGACGTACTGAATGGAAAAGATGGAGAAGTGTCCTAATAGAAGGTCATATTGTAAGAACCGGCTCGACATATTTAATAACGGCCAATTTTCACAAACTGTGATGATGCATTTAAATGTAATAATTATTGTGGTAAATCTTGCAAAGTTGTCTTAGTATTGTATTTTTTTTAATTGTAATGTACATTTGTTTACCATGCCATTAAATTACACATATCTATTTCATCACTGCTGTGATGGGGTTACTAATACAGCTACTCAGGGAGTGACGGTAAGTTTGCCATTCTGAGCACTGTAATCAAGCTTTCCACTTTTTTTCCTCAGTTGGAAAGTCATGGAAATGCAATAGTTTCTTTTGGTATAAGAATAGTTTCTAGAGAAGTTCCAGGTGTTAATAGTTTCTTTTTCTTTTGGTGTTAGCAAATGGGAATGCTAAAATAATATTTAGTATATTCTCCTATTCCACATTATAGAAGGTTTTCCATCTATGACGACATCCGCTTCTGAGAACTGTGGAAATGGTTCAGTGGAGAAAGCAATATTATGGAAAGAAGACTCATATTTCAGCCATAAGCAACGGTTTGAAGTTTAAAACGTTTTAATGATGGATTTGTTTTTTACAAACACACAGCTTTTGGCTTCACAAGACAGTCATTGATGGACTGGAGTGGTGTGGGTTATTTGTGGATTATTGTGATGTTTTACATCAGCTGTTTGAAATCTCATTCTGACGGCACCCATTCACTGCAGAGGATCCATGTAAATTTTCAGCAACTAACTAAAGAAGGAAAGAATGAAAGATCCCTGACCATTGAATTACAAAATAAGGGACTGGAAATATTTTTTTATAATGCAGGCTTTAAATGATTGACACTTTTTTCTGTATTTATTGATGAATGTAATAATGCAATATCTAAATGACTGACACTTTTTTCCTGTATTTATTGATGAATCTGTTTAATTTTGATCTTATTATGTCATTAATTAGATTAAAATGCATATTTATGTTATTATTTATTTTTTAGAGTGTTGCAAGTTAAGATGCAAGTTAATATTGTCATATTGAACTAAAACAATGACTTTGCGCACACTTGGTATAACAACTATATATATATATATATATATATATATACAGTACAGCATATATACATATGTACAAAAGCAATATATGTATAGTCACTTTATCTATATATTATATACACTGCCCTCCATAAGTTTGGAAACACCCCTGGCAAAGTGTGGTTTTGGACAATATCAGCATAAATCCTTAGAATTTTTTGGTGCAAATACATTAAAGTAACTTGACATTATCATCGAAGACCAGCAAATATAATTTTATTTTGATTACACAATAATGCTAATATATACATGTCAAAGTCAGACATGCCCCTTTGGCAGCTGTGATGCCTGGTTACTGGTTTAAACTTGGCCCAGGTTTGTAAAAGATTTTAGGGTAAGCACACCTTAATAACTTCAACAATTGATTGCCAATTAAGTTTAGAATACAATGAATTTAGGCCCAGATTATGCAAAGCTGTAATATCTGTTAATGGTAAATATTTTGATGAATTTGTTTTTTTCTATGTATACACTGTTTATGTAATAAAATATGTTTTCGTAGTTTGTATTGTCCCTTATCAGTGCAAAATTATCAGAAATTAAAAAGGATACATGCCAATATTGTCCAAAACCCTACTTTTCTAGGGCGTTTCCAAACGTTTGGAGGGTAGTGTATATATACTTTTTAGAGAGTTTTTCCTTACCTAGTGCTTCCGATCAAAAGTGACCACCCGAATAATTGCTTGTAAATCTTGTGTTTAAGCTCAGATCAATGAGGCCTACGAACAATCAGTTCCATCTGTTCCAAAAAGAAATACAAAACCTAATTGCCCTACCTGAAAGAAAACAAGTTTATAAAAAGATTCGATCCAAGATTTGGTGATAATATAGCATAACAACAGAAAGGCTGGACATTTTTTGTCCAGGAACACCAAATCAGATAAACTGTATATTGTCATTATATACAGTGCTTATTTCACTCTTTGAAAAAAGGTACAAAAGCCGTCACAGGGACTGTGCCTTTTCAAGAGGTAAAAATATGTACCATTTAGGTACTAATATGTACATTTTAAATTCTAACATCTACCTTTAAGGTATTTACATGCACTCTTTAGAGGTAAATAAAATATAAAGGTGCACCTTTTGAAAATAGGTATACCACACCAGTGACAGCTTTTGTACCTTTTCTTCTAAAAGAATTGCATTTTTGAACTCTGCTAATCTCTGCCACTGTTGCACTTTGTCTCAAATCATCATATTTAGTATAAAAGCACTGGGATGTTTTATTGTTTTCTCATACTGTGTTCAGTTTTCCAAACCAGAGTATGCGGGTAGTGCGGAGTGGAAGCGAAGCAGGTGGTGTGAATTGGAAAACCTGAAGTGGAACTGGAAAATTACATTCTTTTGGAGCTATTCTTAGAATCAGTTTTGTTCCCCTTGTCGCCATATTTTGGTGAAATGATAAGTGAAGGTCGAGGTCTTATATTTTATGCTTTCCAAGTAAAATCCAGAGATAAAGTTAACAGATCCAGCACACGTATGGATACATCAAATTCCAGGCTGTATCACACAAAATCAGTGTTTCCTGTGAAAGCATCACTTCCAATCAACGAATAGAAGGTGTTCTTTTTCTGAAGGCTGAGGCTGTTTCCAAACTGATAAGGCCGTATTGTCTCCAGACAGAGCTGAACACAGACCGATACTTTGTTGATAATCACGCCAAAGGAAGTGATGCCTCTCTGGTGCTTTACACTGGATAAAACATGTTATTGTGCTGATATCATCTGATGGATTGCTATTATCGGTATGAAATGTTACAGTAAATCTGGCAAGCTGAACAAGACCACATTAGGTTGGTTAGTGCTAGTTTATTTTCAATGATTTATTATATACACTGTATATATAGTTCAGAGCTGTTGTTGTTGTTTTTCCTTTTTCAGGAAGGATGCATTACATCAAAAGTGACAGCAAAGACATTTATGTTGTTACAAAAGATTTCTATTTCAAATTAATGCTGCTCTTTTAAGCTTTGTATTCATCAAAAAATCCTGAAATAAAACTCTTTTCAACACTGATAATAATCAGAAATGTTTCTTGAGCAGCAAATCAGCACATTAGAATGATTTCTGAAAGATAACAAAGTTGCAATAATGTTTCACAAAATTACTGTTTTTACTGTGTTCTTATCAAATAAATGCAGCCTTGGTGAGCAAAAGAGACTTCTTTCTAAAACACTTTTTGTTTGTGTATATATTGTAACAATTAATCCAACTGAAGCGGCGAGTTGAAGTTGATGAACCCAAGTGCAGTTTTATTGTAATCCAAATGTGAAATCCAAACAAACAGTAATCCGACAATGACTTGATGGCTTGACTTGAAAACAGACTTGACTTGGCACGGACAGACTTGGCTTAACATGAACAAACTTGGCATGGCATGAAACAGACTTGAACAGAAACATAGACTCACCAACAGCAGGTTTACACTTCAATACACGACAAGGAACAAAGGGAACATGAGGGCTACTTATACCAAACAATGAGGAGCACGTGACAAAAACCAACCAGTGAGAACATGACACACTGAACAGAGTATCCAATGGCAGGAATACAAGCAAGCAAGGGAAGCAAGACACAAACAAGGACCATGGCAAAAATAAAAGACATGAAAACATGAACATGAACAAAACCCAAACCCCACGTTACATATATACAGTGGGTACGGAAAGTATTCAGACCCCCTTAAATTTTTCACTCTTTGTTATATTGCAGCCATTTGCTAAAATCATTTAAGTTGTTTTTTTTCTCCTCATTAATGTACACACAGCACCCCATATTGACAGAAAAACACAGAATTGTTGACATTTTTGCAGATTTATTAAAAAAGAAAAACTGAAATATCACATGGTCCTAAGTATTCAGACCCTTTGCTGTGACACTCATATATTTAATTCAGGTGCTGTCCATTTCTTCTGATCATCCTTGAGATGGTTCTGCACCTTCATTTTGAGTCCAGCTGTGTTTGATTATACTGATTGGACTTGATTAGGAAAGCCACACACCTGTCTATATAAGACCTTACAGCTCACAGTGCATGTCAGA